>CM029557.1:16708756-16716256 GCA_017141385.1 Sogatella furcifera | reverse complement strand
TACTCATTTTTCCGCATTCTTCATGAGTCAAGTATATCTTACTAGCCGGCAAGCTCACTCCGCCCCCTGGACCCCCGACAATATCAGCTGTGTCAGTAAGTCAAACAGGCTCGCTTCGCTCGCCTGCAAAACCTCTATCAGTGTCAGCGAGACAAACAATTCCCTTTGGAAAGGATTCGCCTTTATCATAATATCACTTAACAGGCTTCTTTCCAGTAATGAATACCTGGGTATATGATTAGAACGTATTTGGTTCACTAGTTTCCGTGAAATAAACAAAAGTACAAATTCCAAACATTGGAAACCTTATTACAGGCGTAACCTTGGAAGGGTTCCGAAATTTATTGAACACAGCATTTCTAGACCTAGTCTGGACCTGTTTACCAAATTTCAACTTTTTATGCCAATTGGTTATAGAAAAATCTAAGAAAAACTCCGGAAATTCCATCCACCCATCTCTTTTTCATCTTCCATTACTCTTCCCTTTCAATCTTCCTTTTGTGTTGTTTATTTAACTACCAACCAAACAACCACCAACTATTGAACTCACTGTTGCGAGCCTCTCCATCACCTACCATCGTAATTCCAACCGGGTGATTGGAAAAGTTTTTCCGTTCCAAATAGAAGGCCTAGAACCTCAATCATGTCCTGAACGATAATGATAGATAGACACGCTTGTAAATACGAATATTGTCAAGATCTGAGAAGAATTTTTCTGAAAAATCAATTAAATAGAAAGTGAAATCATATAAATAATAAGACGCTGAAGAAAAAATTAGAAAAAACTTAGAAAAAACACTGAAAGGAACACAAAGAGAATGATAATTGTTGTGAAATACGTATTTTTGGAAGAACGTTGAAAGTAATAATTATAATCGATATTTCACCGACCTTCATCTTTCTAAATTGCTTAGAACTCAAATGAATAGAATTTCAATAAAATTAGATCTGAAAATACTTCAAAGGTTGATTAGATTTTCAAGTATTGTGTACAAGTATTTGCCGTGTACCCGGCAATGCAAAAACGAAAGTTAGGACACAAATAGATAATTGATAGAAGAGATACCATGTTTGATACAATACCATGTTTGATACAAAAAATGAGGCAGTTATTGATCTTTTCGATTCAAACCCTTTATATTCGATTGGTTAATTTGATACATGTATCATTTTTCTAGCAATTGTTGAACCGACAAAGAGATGAATATTAACAGGAGATGACATCAAGAATGTAAAAGAAGGAAACAAAAATTTCAATAGGTGTTATAAACGAAAGTGGTCCTACTTGGCGAATCACACAGTCAGAACAGTCCAAAAGCTATCTGCAACAGCGAAACTATTAATTGCTGATGTAACTCTTAACTCAATATAGGACTCCATTGGTCAACCGTTCGGATGCAATGATTATGTTCAATTGTATAAACTTTTGAAAGATATTTGTGACGTGTTTATTACTCTTGTAGCCTGATTGTCAAAGAATGAATCTTGAATATTAAATCCAGGATACAAATTCCATAGTCAGCAATTGCGGATCATTTTTTTCTCACTTATCTCTCACCATCCTGTCGAATTTTTAAAAGAAGTCTCTAATTGGTTGAATTAATAGAAAATAATCGGTTTCATTCATTAATATTGTAATATTCAATACAAGCAGAATTTTGTGATATATAGCAGAAAAATTATCTAATCTAAAAATCTCTTGCGAATATTAGTAATGTATTTACTATATATATATATTATTCATATATCTCTTGCAAATATTAGTAATATATTTACTATATATTATTTATACATCTCTTGCAATTATTAGTAATCTCCCAGCACACATGCATCGTATATGTACGATTGTGCCCGTCTTTAGTCTTAACAATATTAGCTTTCAAGCCCACGTCACGTAACACAGCTTGCCACCGAGCAGTTGAATACTAAGCAGCAAAGAAGCCGCTCCGCGCTAACAACTGACGCGTGACAACTTGTACGCGCAAGAGAAACGCACGCGTCCCGCAGTGAAACAATATTAACGCGTAACTAACGCAATACGCGTGGGGCTGTACTTGGGTGAGAGAAAGAGGGTGAGGGAGAAAAGAAAGAGGTAGAAAATGGTAGTAGAAGAGAGATAGAAAATATAAAGAGAAAGTAGGATGGAGAGGGAGAGGGAGTAGAGAAAGAATGTGGAGGAATAGGATTTCCACCTATGTTGGAAAATCAAAATTACAAAATTGTTACAATAGTCATTCAAATTGTGTCATCAAGTTCCAAGGAACAGATTCATATTTTTTTAGCGTACAGCTTTCAATAGTTATACACCATCTTCGCAATACATCGTAATTCAGGTATGACGTCATTCTGTTTTTTGGGTTATGTTGTCCATATTTAAGAATTTCAAGATGGCGAATGAACATCTAACATATTCATAATAATTTTATGTTCAAAGACAAACACCTGGTTCTAGCTGCCTTGTATGTTCACATTTTCTCATAAGCAATAAAAGATTAGAGGTGCAGAACCTGGTACATACAGCATGTACCGTAATACACATGAATTAATAGTATACTATTATGTTTAATAGCACATGTACTGTATATTTTCATTTGGATGTATATAATAGGTTATTGCGTGATAGGATAGGCTAAGTTCATGATAAGCTGACATGTTTCTAGATTCCGGGAGAATGACAGGGAAGTGGAAGAGTAAGATTGAGAGAAAGATCACTCTGACGAAACAGGTGAAGTGCTATACAGTAAAGATACGGGCACTTCACTTTTTTTGTGAGCTGCCAGTGAGAAAGATGGAAGAAGAACAAGAGAAACAGTGAGAAGGAGTTTATGATCAAGAGAAAAAGTTATACGAGAAAGGAATGAATGAAGATTTAGTAAGAGAAAGAAAATAATTGAAAATTATAAGAACCGGTGACAGATGAGGAAAGAGAATGTTGGAGTTAGAGATATAATTTCCTATGATGTAACTTTTGTGTTGTAGGCAATATATGCTTACAATTCAAGGCATACATTCCATGCAAGCCGTACAGCGTATGTTTCCTGAACAATTATTGAAGCTTTGTCCGTAAGTCAAGGTCAAATATAATTCTGATTTTATACCCTTCCATGCAAGGTATAGTCTGTTCGAGCAAAGAAGAAATTCCATCAAAATGACAGCTGTTCAATGCTGCCAGTAGTTGAAATGAAAATAGTCCCACTCTTAACATCTGTCTCTCATCAAGCGGTATGTTGGTAGAAGTGATATCAAACTAAAATTTTCAGATCTCAGAATTCACGCTTTTATTTCAATTAGCAAATTTAATCGACCAGACTGTATGTCAGTTGTATTGTAATGATTCCAAAAAATGATAAGCATAATCAATTCTAATTTATGTATTTGAATTACTAGATCCCAATTTACAAAATTAATAAAATAGTCAATCAAATCAACAATTAATATCTTAATAATGCAACTGTATCAAAGAACAACTCATTTTTCTGAGAGTGATGCCTACATGTGCTTCAAGCATGTGCGTGGGTAATGAAATGGTTGATCATGACAGATGACGACTGCTTTTTTTGAGAATTATAATCATGGAGAAAGCGTGAAAATATAATCACAAATTCCATGAAACTAACATGAAACTAGACTCACAAATACAGTCATAGCAATGAGAGTTCACGCGCGTAGAATACGAGAGTTCACTTGCAGTGACAGTCTGTAGAATGCAAATGTCTCACAATGTATACGAAATTCACTCCATATCACACGTCTATTTCATTTGTCACCTACAACTGTAGAGCCCAACACACACACACACACACTCTCACATACACCAGATATTAGTTGGACAAACGCATACAACAAAACATTTCAAGTAGTGAACGTGCTGTATATTAAAAAGTGATGCAAATGAATAGGGGGGCGTACAACAACAATCCCTTGTAAAAGCCCCCCCCCAGGATACCCCAGTATTTCTCCTCAACCCGAGTACCCCCCTGAAGCCCTTGTACCCCCCTACAACCCTTGTATAGTCTGCCAAAGCAAAGAAGACATTCTGGCAAGCTGGGAAAATGATTCCAGCTCGTTCAATATTTGGTCAAAAATCATAAATTTGGTCTCAAATTGTAGGAAATATTCCGCTCTACAATTTGATACCAGATTTATAATTTTTTAACCAATATTGTCCGAGCTGGAGTCATTTCCCCATCTTGCCAGAGGGCTTTCTTTTCTTGGATAGATTATATCACCCCCTCCAAACTGTAGCGAGGGGAAAAGGGGAAAACACTATGACTTTCATGAATAAATTCATTATTCTAGCAACAGTTCCAGTTTTGTGTCAGTTCAGTTTCCCGTCGGAGTGTTTTTCTCGTTGATGTGACGTCACGTCATACATGCGACGTCTGAGAGAAGACACGCGGTTTCAATTTAAAATGTATTGCGATGGCGTGTCTTCTCACCTTGCGCGAGCACCACATGCGAGGCCAGAATTTAGCTACAAGTTCTCATTAAAACAAGGTGTCCCATTGCTGTGTTACACTTTTCGTAGGTTTATTCGCTGAATTATAATAAGCTGCTGGTGATTTGCCAGTCACGTTGGCAATAAATTAATGAATATTTAGAGCGAAAGTGAGCTGTGACAAAGTGTAATACCTGTCATGTTTTCATGACTTGTCCTTGAAAAATCTTATTAAGGCTATGGGCATCAAAGAAGCGGTTTTCAATGGACTTGAGCCTATGTTACACCCAGCGAAGCTAGTTTTTAAGACTTTTAGAAAAACAGCTAGCAAATAGCAGTTGTCAAATCAACTTTTCTCAAATCTGCAGTATACGGGACAATAGTGACAGCCAGTAGACCTAGCCATTAAGCCCATGTGAACCGTAAGCTGATTTGCTGAAAATTATCTTGAAATTTAAAGTCATCCATTCTTTCGCCTAATTCATTTACTACAAATATTGACAAAAACTACAATAAGCCTGTTACAATAACCTGTTCCCATTGGTTTTTAAAACAATTGGGAAACAGAGCATAATGATTTTTATTGATGCTCTAGCATTAGAAACTGATACAAAAGTAATATTTCCTTTGAAAAATTTCACTTATGTTTGAAATACTCGAGTGAACTCGGAACTGTAATTTCACGAGATTGGTGCAAAGCTCTAAGGCTGAGGCCGCCATCTTGAAATTCTTAAATATGGACAACATAACCTCAAAAAACAGAATGACGTCATACCATTCATATGATTTATTACTGTGGATGGTGTGTATGTTCTATAGATTTCAGATTCACCAACTACCGTCCAGGCTCTACCAACCGGCAGTGCGGCCTCAGCCTAAGAGAATAGGTTGAATGACATGTTTTAACCTCATTAATGTTTATCATTTATTCATTCATTCAGAGATATAAACACACAATCATGATAATTCTATGATAGGGAAAGAAAAAACAGGCACAGGCCCTTCACTATATCGATCTCAATTTTGAAGAAAAAATCATTATAATAGAGCATAGACATTTTTCCATTTTTATATGAATAGAGCATGAAAAAATTGAGCTAGAAATGGGTTTTATAAAAGAAAAAGATTGAAAGGATGAATTTAACGTAGTTCATGTCAAAATAATAAAGGAGCCCCATCTTTTTCAAAGAAAGTTTGAAATTTTCAAAGTAACTAAGAAAGGAGATGCAATTAAAAATTATGAGAAAAGCAGAGAGCAACGGAAAAGTATAAATGCAACGAGAGGATTTGAAACTCTTTCTCTAAAAACTCCGAATCAGAATCATGAAAGACGTCTTATTATCTTCAGTTAATTAACTTTGAACACAGAATAATGAAAACGCGCGGAAAAATATGACAAGCAGAAATAAGGGTATAAAGCTTGATTTCAATTAGTCCCGCAAAAAGTCTGAACAGGCGAGAAAAAACATGAAATGCAAAAACAAAAACGGGCTGCGAGAGATTCAAACAAACAAATTAATGTTTTTTCTTCCGTCATAGAGGATTATTTGGTAAACTACAATCTCCATCAAATTCCAATTACAAAATTGTAATATAAGTTCAAAATGAACAGTATTGCATCTTTGAATAGTAATTAAAATAACATTAAAAGATTAATTTCATTCTACTACTGCTTGATACTGTATGATAGTGATTCATGAGTTATAGTCTAGTCAAGCAAAGAAGACATTCTGGCAAGATTGGAAAATGACTCCAGCTTGGTTAATTTTGGTTCAAAAATTTAAAATGTAGTTCCAAATTGTAGATCAGTATGTTCACTACAATTTCAGACCAAATTTATAATTTTTGAACCAATATTGATCGAGATGGAGTCATCCCCTCATTCTGCCTGAAAGTCTTCTTTGCATGGACAGACTATAGTAGCCAGAATGCATCGGTTTTAGATTGTAGGAAACATTCTGATACACTATTTGAGACAAAATTATAATTTTTGGACCACTATTGACCGAGCTGGAGTCATTTTCCTATCTTGAATGAATGTCTTCTTTGCTCGATCAGTCTATGATTGCTGAAATCATGATCATAGATAGATATATATATGAAATCAATAATCATTAAATGAAGAATATTCAGAATGCATTAATAATACATCTTTAAAAAGCAAGTGAAATTACATTACAAAATTCATTCATTCTACTACTGCTTAATACTGTACAGCCCTCTTTAAACGGCAGATATTTGATACGCAGGAATGATACGTGGTATAGTGATTAGTAGTTCAAAATTGATACAGGAAGAAATCTCGTTGATACGAAACATTTTGAATGCTCATAGATTGCCGCAATATTGGAAATAAGCTGATTCTATATCTCAATGATATAGAATTCTGGACACATTTTGGGAGCATTCAACTCAATTTAGGTATTTTTTTAAAGCTTTATTATTGAAAAATAATAATAGAACAATAAATTTTAGGGAGCCAACAGTTTTTTCCTCTGATTTTCGGCATCGTCATAAATGAGCTCACTTCACTTTGCAACCACACGTTGCAAATGTTTAGTGTAAATGAGATTCCTTCCTTCCTACACAATTGCGTATCAATTTTGGACTCTTGTATCACTTTTGCGTATCAGGAAGCCACTGAAGACGGCGAAGAAGGAGACGATCAGCCGTCGGTCCAGACTACCTAAAAAATAGTTGTCATCTCTCATCATAATGATCATCATCATTCATTGAAGACTAAGGCCGGTATTACACAATAATAGTTCTATGATCATAGTTGATCATATGGAAAGAGATGAGAATACGAAATCATATTTTTGTCTCTTTCCATATGATCAACTATGATCATAGAAATATTATCGTGTAATACCTGCCTAAGGCCGGTATTACACGATAATAGCTCTATGATCATAGTTGATCATATTTCATCTCTTCCCAGATGATCAACTATTATCATAGAACTATTATCGTGTAATACCGGCCTAAGCTCATGTGGGCATCACTCTCAGAAAACCAACAGAATTGATCTAAATCGAAGAACTTCAAAGTCCCTTCATCAT
>CM029557.1:15456256-15476256 GCA_017141385.1 Sogatella furcifera | reverse complement strand
TTTCGATCCATCAACACTTTTATCCAATAATTATAGTCTGGTCGAGTAAATAAGACATTCAGGAAAGATTGGAAAATGACTTTAGCTTGGTCAATATTGGTTCAAGAATAATAAATTTGGTCTCAAATTTTGGCAAACATTCTACACTACAATTTTAGACAAATTTATAATTTTTGAGCAAATATTTGATCGAGTTGGAGTCATTTTTACATCTTGTCAGAATGTCTTCTTAGCTCGACCACACTGCACCACTACTCAATAAAGCAGAGGGGAAACAGATCACTTCAAGTTAGAGGTCAAACTCAGATAGGAAGGTCATACTGGAGTTATAGTATAAGCTGAAGGAGTAATCCAATAACTGAACTAAATGCTGGGAAATCTATCGTCTGTCCAAGCAAAGAAGACATTCTGGCAAGATGGGAAAATGACTCCAGCTCGGTGAAAATTTGATCAACAATTGTAAATTTGGTCTCAAATTGGAGAAAACATTCTGCTCTACAATTCGAAATTTATTTATTTATTTTACAGACAATAATAACTTATTGGTTGAAAACACAGACTTATGTCCAAAACGTCTTCATACCAAATTTTTAGGAATAATAATGTTCGAAACTAGGTTGTTGATGAGAAAAAATGAAAAATCATACATGCATCAATTGTATCATTATTGAAAAGTCTTGTATAGTAACTTTCAATTATTATTTAGCGTATGGCTTTTAATAGTGGGGAGACCCAAGGGTTGTTCCACTTCGCCAGATAACCTCATTTTCCACAAATGGAGACATGAATTATAGTTCTTTTAAAAAGTTCATTTGAAAACATAATTTTTGATTTCAAAACAATGTTGACTACTAAAACTAAAGCACTTCACAAAATCACTACACCATAGCCGAAAATATTGAATTTTCAAATTTGATGTTTTCAAAACAATGGAGCCATGGATACAGATTTACAAGTATGCTGTCTAATTCAATTTCTTCTATCGCATGTAAATTTAAAAAAAACATTCGATTTTAAATGCAAAGACAAAATGTTGTCAAACCACTGATTTACCACTGGAATTAGTGGTTTGACAAACATCTTTTTATTTAACATGGACAATTACAACAATATCGCCTTCACAACCACTCAAAAAACATTCGATTGTCTACAATGAAGGTGTATGGAATATTAATTGACCGAACGTAAGTGAGGTCTAGATTCAAGACGACGATTTTTCATTTCTCTTGCGACAAAACGCGGCAATAGACTCTGATGAAATTTGACAGGAATGTTCCTCTTGAAATTGCGTGTCGATGTATATGTGAGGTTTCTTGAAATATTGCATTTTAAGGATAATATGAAAGGAAAAGGAATTACCTCCATACTAAAATATTACTATTTACATTTATACTTCTGAACATAGGAGAATTCACACTATAGAATTATTCATGATAAACCAGCTGTCGAGTTTATTGTTAATTGCATTCAATGACGCATGCAATTAATGAAACTTGAAACTCAACATAACTAAGTATTCCCTTCATGAATAATGCCCCATCCATGGGTGACTTCGTGAGGTCTACTGTTCACAGAACTACTAGTAAAGTACTCTTTACACCTTGGTCTACAATAACCTTCATATTTATTCAGGAGCTCCAGCAAACATCTGGTATTACATCAGATTAAACCTCATATCATTGATCAGGTTTAGCTAGTTAATGAAACCATGACGAAGGAAGGTTTTATTTAAATCTTTTAACGAACATATAGTTTAGTCTGTCCAAGCAAAGAAGACATTCTGGCAAGATGAGAGAATGACTCCAGCTCGGACAATATTTTGTTTCAACATTATCAATTTCTTCTCAAATTCTAAATCACGATATTCCCTACAATCTGCGACCAAATTGTAATTTTTGATCCAATATTGACCGAGCAAGAGTCATTTCCCATCTTGACAGAATGTCTTCTTAGCTTGGACAGACTATATTATATCAGATTAAACCTAATATCATTCATCAGGTTTAGCTAGTTAATGAAGCCATGACGAAAGAACGCGTTATTTGAATCTTTTAACGAACATGCTTCCCGCGCGAATCCCTATACTTCCCGCGCGCGATGAGTGGGAAATCTGAATGGGATCTTGCGCAATGCTTCCTTGATCGGAAACCGATTATCTAATTGCCACTTTTCGGATATAACAATCTCTTTCCTTCGATTAGCGCTGGGATCAGGATGTTTTAAAGGATCAGGAACAATTACTTTCATAAGAATTCGTTAATAATCTAGTCTGAAGTAATCGACTTCTAAGCTTGTTTTGTTCTTTGTCTGTAGTAACTAGTAAAATTAGTTTAGTTAGGTTTTTAGCTTGAATTTTGAAAGTTTGTAAAGACTACGTATGTTCCAACTATAACTTCGTTATAGTGTTGTTGTTGAGCTTCTTTTATTCTTTAAAGTTGAGTTTCGATTAGTTTTTTAGTTTCGATTTTGATAGTTTGCAACAATTTTATAAGCTCATTGCAATTTTCGAAGAATACTTTGTTGTAGATGACACCGGAATTTATAAGGCTTCGTCTACTCCTTGTGCGCTCAAACAGCCGATGTTGTCAATTAGAGTTATCATTTAGCTATGTCTAGAAATCCTAGATGATGTTTTTGAAATCAAAAGAAACTATAAAATAATAGCCTTAGAATAATATTCATTTTATTAGGGTAAGAACATGTCAAATAAGGTGAGGCTTAAGTTTAGGCTGCGGGTTCTACATAGTATATACATAGTTCTAAATCTATATTCATAGTTCTATGTATATCTTATATCATATCATATGATTTGTATATCACAGTATAGTATAAATACCCGAAGCCTAAGCCTCACCTTTTTGACATATTCTTACCATTATTAGAGCTACTAATGTATAATAGAAGTGAATCAATAATCAATCAAATTACTCTTGAAATAAGTTTATTTTTTATAATTTATTTCAAGAGTAATTTGATTTATCATTTCAACAGTCAACACTATCGGTCTATCAACATCAAATATTTCAACAATAATCCTTATAAAAATTATTCAACGATAAACCAATAATCAATCAAATTACTCTTGAAATAAGTTTATGTCTTTCTCATTTATTCCAAGAGTAATTTGATTGATTATTGATATTTTATTGTACAATAATCTATAAGGATTATCATTAAAATATTTGATGTTGATATACTGATAGTATTGAAATGAGTGACTAATATTATTTGTTCTAATAGGTATTATTTCTTCTCTTTCCAGCACACCCAACCATGAAGCCTGTGTTTTGTTTAATGTGTCATTATTATTTTACATTTGTCGTTTGAAATTTATTGTATTTATTTTTGTCTTTTGTGTGTTTTAATAGATTGAAATTGAAATAATAAACATCCTTTTCAAATTTCTTTCCAGCTTTTTGCAGTATTGAACATCCTGCAACAATAATAACTCTTCTCAAAGTCAATGTCAATTTTGCTCCCATTACCAATATTCATAGAATGTGAAGACTGCTCCCGAATTCAGACAATGCTCCATCACTTTTTCACCTCTATGATTCATCACTGACAGGTTCAATCAACGGAACAAAATCCCACAGAACTAGAAAACAACTGGAATCGACCTGAAAAAATACCGCCACTGTTCCAATGATTGGATTTATAGTTCAGTGGTAAAAAAAGAGGAAGAAGAAGAAGAAGAAGAAGAAGAAGAAGAAGAAGAAGAAGAAGAAGAAGAAGAAGAAGAAGAAGAAGAAGAAGAAGAAGAAGAAGAAGAAGAAGAAGAAGAAGAAGAAGAAGAAGAAGAAGAAGAAGAGGAAGAAGAAGAAGTAGTAGTGATTGATAGAAATAAACACCACCTGTTCGAAGGAAATGTGTCTTCAAAATTCTATTGAGTGAGAAAATTCGTGAAAAATCGTAGTTTTTGTAGTGGGAGAAACAGCTTTCTATGATGCGCCCTACAAAAAATAGAATGAGTTTATATTTTATTTGCAAAGCGATTTTGCACTGTATTGTTGACGTATTGTTTTTGGGTGATGATTGGACCATAAAACTAGGCTGGTTAGGTTTTCTCCCAATTGATTCAATTTTTAGGTTCTCATAGACTTTTTACAGCATTTTCAAATTATTTTCATAGTATTTTGATTGAACTTTGATAAAGTGGTGAATCCCACAGTTGAATTTACTTTTTAGATTATAAATTCAAGAGAATACACAATACGATACATGTATGAAGGTGAGAGGAGAAATAGGCACTGGCGGCTCGTACCCACAAAAAAGGTGAAGTGCCCGTATCTTTTACTGTACAGCATTTCACTTGTTTCGTGGGCACGAGCCGCCAGTCGAAATAGGAGGGGGAAAATTGGAAAGAAATGTTAAATGAGATGTAAAAATAATTGAAATTTAATGAATTTTTAAAAATGATAGAGGCTCCTTGCTTATCTATTCAACATAGAACCTACTACAATGAACTTATATTTAGTTTAGACACGGTTTCTAAGACAACACGGAGATAATTAAAATCCCTGAAAACAATAAAAACCAAGGATAATTTGAAGAAGAGAAAATAATTAAAAAATGATAAGCAGGAAGAGAAGGAAGTGAAGGAGCAGGAAAATCTTTTGTTTTCCAGAATAGGTTGGATATACAAGGTGGAGATTATTATTACCAGGTGTACACATTTCAACCTATTTTCAAGATGAAACAATTAAGGAGAACCAATCAAATATGGAATGGAAAGTGTTTTATCAATGTAAATACCTAACTTTACAATAAAATTGCTCCATTCGAATTATGTACAATCTTCAATACGAATTATTGTACATAAAATAAATAAAAAATCTTGTAAATCTTTTTTTTAATGTAGCCAAGGTCTATCATCTTAGGTATAAGATAATTTTGTTGACGATATTCGAATTTATAGAGTTTCAAACTGTATATTGATTGTGTTGAATAAAAGAATATATTATTATCATTTTATTATTATAGAAACATTTTTAACCATTTGCAAACCGCTCAAAAAAGCCTACAAAGCTTCCAAACTCTCAAATAAGAATAAGAGAAATTTTTCAAGCAAAAAGCCTCAAAATTGAGTATGTATTATTTGAATTATAAAATTTCTTCATTTGTCCAAATTATAAACATAGCATCTATGGAATATACAATGCATTCAAAAACCGATAAAATACAATAAGAAGACCTAGGATTAAATACAAAAAAATTGAAGAAAATCCCAAAAACACAACTTAAACCGCAAAAAAGATGAAAGAAAATCCTGAAAAGACGAGCTAAGTATCATAAAAAGAAAAGCTTTGTGAAAATGGGATGTGCCTGAGTGTTTGCTACGTGAAAATCGCCAGTGAAAAAGTGAAAGGAGACTTTTCAGTGACGTCATCAAACCTGAACGAATCGGACAACGCCGTCTCAGTTCGCGATAGCTGATAAGACACGCCGTCACAATACACTTTACATTGTAACGGCGGGTCTTCTCAGCTTAAGGCGTACCTTGCAGTTCGAGGAGGCTGAGAAGACACCTCCTTAAATGTAAACTGTATTATTAAGGAGTGTCTTCTCAGGTTTCGGTGTGCCTTGTATTTTGAGGAAGCTGAAAAGACACCTCCTTAAATGTAAATTGCATCGTGATGACGTATCTTCTAAGCTCTCGTGAACTATACTGCTACTGCTTCTAGTACTGCATTTCTTGTACTAGCTGAGATTGGGACAACATTGTCAACTAGCTGCTCGTTCTAGATTGTTATTGTAGTGGATCGAATTGGGTATCTGGTCAATATTGCATATTAATTCGAAACATACATTTGGGAACTGAGTCTAGTAACTAGAGTGTTATTGAATATCTAGTCCCAATTCAATTTCTGATTGATATTATTTTTGAGTGATGTGTACACGGTACACATAGTCAGATATATTCAGGTAATAAGAGCCAGCCGATTTATCTAATGAAACAAATTAGAAAACTTAAACAAACTTAAAAGGAATTTGAAAGCTTTGTATCACCTCTTGAAACGTATTTATCATGACTTCCAAATCTTCGTCTAAAATTAATATCTTCGTCAACTTGGCAAATTGAGCTTAATTGATCTTGAATTGTTTCAATATGAACAAAAATATTAAAGTGAGTCAGAAAGTGTCATGTATTGAATTTAATGGATTATATATCTTCTTGAAGTATAATCTGTAAATGAAACGTGGACACACAGCTTCAGTAAGATAGGAAGTAATCTAAGTGGACATTATTATTTTCTTCAAACTGGCTACCGAGTTTATCTGTTAAATATTGTACAGTCGTAGACTGAATTATTTGTTGTTATTCTAGATAGGTATTGAAACTCTACAGGTTGTACATAGGTTCTACAGCTTGTATAAGGATAACAAGTTCTTCTATTCAATTGAATTGAATTGAATGTCTAGTCTATATTATTTTTTGAGCAACAGCTCCTATGCTTACTAACAGCTACTTGGTTTTTATCTGTGGTATTGTTTCAGTTAACTCACTTATTTTTATTTGTATTGGAACAATTCGAGATAAGTTTAGTTTAATTTGCCATTAGTTCAAGTTAAAGAGTTGCAAATCAATTCAATTTTTGATTAGGATTTGGGAGTCTACTCCTTAAGCCTACTCCTAAGCCATAATAATGTGTCAAAAAGATCCAATCTTTCTTACCTCAAAATTTTATCACGACTTCAAGATTTCCTCAATTACCTTTAGTCACTTCATTAAAATATGCCAAAAAACGTCTCATGATTCTAATCGTAATATGACATTCTTTTCTAATAATTAACTCTTCCAATAATAAGTAGCTTTACTCATTTCATTAATAAAATGCTAGTACAGATTCATTCTAGCTTTGAGACCCAAGAATATCCTCTCCATCAGCTGTCAATTCCCAACCTTGAAAACTTAAAGTAGAGACTATCAACAATATTGAGGCTCAACTAATGAAAAATGTCTCTCCGCTTCAAGAATGCTGATGCAGCAATATTTTTGGATATAACTGCTAGCAATTTCATTCCTGGAGGGTTGAGGGCAGTAAAAATCATTTCCAAACAGAACCTTGACTGACAGCTGTTTACAGTTCACTTCTACAGTATAGTCTGTCCAAGCAAAGAAGACATTTTGGTAAGATGAGGAAATGACACCAGCTCAGTCAATATTGGTTCAAAAATTAAAAATTTGATTTCAAAATGTAGGAAACATTTTGATCTACAGTTTGAGATCAAATCCATAATTTTTAAATCAATATTGGAAGAGCTGGAATCATTTTCCTATCTTGTCAGAATGTCTTCTTTGCTTGGACAGACTATACCATTTTGGTTTTCTTAGTAGCGAACCAAAAATAGCAGGAAGGAAGGGGGATTGGAAGAAGGAGAAAGCAGGAAAACGCTTAGAGGGGAAAGAAACTAGAAAGAAAGTAAGGAGTTAGTAAAGGGACATAACTATTAAAATTTACTAATTCTATTTCAAGAACTTGAAGGGAAGAAAGCCACACACATATAGAGACAAAGATGGCTGCCAAGTATGGTCAGTCCAAGCAAAGAAGACATTCTGGCAAGATGGGAAAATAACTCCATCTAGATCAATATTGGACCAAACATTTTAAATTTGATCTCAAGTTGTAGATAAGAATGTTTCCTACAATTTAGGATTAAATTTATCATTTTTAAACCAATATTGAACGATCTGGAGTCATTTTCCCATCTTGCCAGAGTGTCTTCTTTTCTTGAGACTGTAAAAAAGGAGTAAACTAAATGATAATCACTTCCAGTATTAACAAAGCGAGAATCCTTCCTTTCATTCACTTAAATTTCGATTTACGACTTTCTCGTTCTTCTTAATCTTTCATCCTTTTTTCAATCTTCTTTTTTAGTTTATTACTGTCCTTGTAGATCGGTAATGTCTACTAGTAACCACTGGCGGCTCGTGCCCACGAAATAGATGAAGTGTTGTACAGTAAAAGATACGGGCACTTCACATGTTTCGTGGGTACGAGCCGCCAGTGCTAGTAACCCTTTCTTGAATACTGCTACAATATGTAATGTAACATACATGAATTCACTCTTTCTCCATCTTTGATTTCTTTTAAACTACTAGAGATTTTATAAATTGATATGGTACTGGTTACTCATCTTCATGATGATATGAATTGCGAAAGTGTTAGAATTTTGAAATTCTCGAGTATTTTAAGATCATTTGATTGATATTTAATCTGTTTACAAGAAATATCTGTATTGTATCCTGAGCTTAACTGCGAATGATTTCAGAAATTGAAACTGATGTTCATTTAAATCGGATATTGGAATGTTTAAAGTGTTGTTTTCAATTCTAGAATTTTGAAACTATACTTAAGTAAGATTAAAAGATGATTTGATTCATATCATTTATCTGTATACAAGAACAATCTGTTATTCTTCGTAAACATATATATTTTAATATTAGGCATAAGTAACTCAAGATAAGATACAGTACATTGAAATTGAAATACACTCAACACAGCATGAACTATTGAAAGTATGAATAGCATTGTAAGAGATAGTTGTAAGATAGATAGTTTTGCTAACAATTCAGTTTGAAAAACGTTCATGAATAATAATTATGATGCGTAATTTGTCAAAAATTATTTCGTTATTGTCTACTGCAAAATTCCAAATGACATAATTGAGCTTGAAAAATTTCCTTCGGTGGTTTTCTCTGACTCAATTTCTCGCTCATATTTTCATCTTCTCTTCTCTCACTCTCTCTCCCTTCCTCACTTTCTCACTCTCTCTCTCTCAACATTATTGTCTCCTCTGTCTTTACATCATCTCTCTTTATTCTTCAAATCATTTGTTTCAATTTGTACTTTCGACTAGCTTTTTTCTGATTCAATAACAAAGTCAACTACCATTACTGCCCGCCTCTCACTCCTCACTTCCTCTCACTCACTCTCTCTCTCTCGCTCTCTCTCTCTCTCTTCTCTTCATCTCTCTCGCACGCTCTGAGAGAATAACTTGAACAACATACATAGACAAAGAGAGAAGAGAGCCCCTGTTTTATCTGATTGACTTGTAATAAATTATGTCAAGCAGTCCTTTACGAGATAAACAGGAATTCACTTTGAAAATAGTTTCAAAGAAAGCATCACAAAAATGTTACTACTCCCATTTATAGGAACTTTTCCTATTATCACATCGTAATGTGACAGTTCAAGTTATTACAGTAGTAAAGAAATGTTTTATTTATTCGCCTAAAACTGAACATGCTTTAAACAATATTGATGGAGAATGTGAAAAGACTCTAAGTTGAAGGAAGAATAATGTGATATAGTCTGTCCAAACAAAGAAGACATTCTGGCAAGATGGGAAAATGTCTCCAGCTCGGTCAATATTGGTTCAAAAATTATCAATTTAATATCAAATTATAGATCAGAATGTTTCCTACAATTTGAGACTAAATTGAAAATTTTTGAACCAATATTGGCCGAGCTGGAGACATTTTCCCATCTTGCCAGAATGTCTTCTTTGCTTGAACAAACTATATCTACTAACCATGCTCTAAACAATATTGATGGGGAAAGTGAAAAGACCCAAAGAAAGTATTTTCAGTGAGTGCTTTGCATAGTATAGTCTTTCCTAGCAATGAAGACATTCTGGTAAGATGGCAAAATGACTTCAGCTCGGTAAATATTGGTTCAAAAAAATATAAATTTGGTCTTAAACTGTAGATAAGAATGTTTTTTACAATTTAAGACAAAATTTATACGTTTTTAACCAATATTGACCGAGCAGGTGCCATTTTTCCATCTTGCCAGATTGTCTTCTTCTTTGTTTGAACAGACTATAAGTTGTTTATGAAGGAGCTGTCAAAAATATATTGGACCGATTTGAAGTATGTTAAAGAAAGAGTGGAACAGATTCTGTTTAACGGGGATTACTAGGGATTAGATGATGGAATGGACAATATTTTTTTTCATATGAAATACTGAATGAATTCCTTATTCTTACTTGAATGAATATTGAAGGAGAATGTTCAAAGATTGGATAAAAGGAAGGAGAAATAATTTAAAGAAAGTAGATCTCCTAATGGTTGGGGAGTTATACTTCTATTCTATACTTCTATTATTCTAAATTCTTCTATACTTCTATTCAGAGCTTGAAGACTTTGAGAGCTTTATAATAGAGAACTGAAAAGCATTGATTTTGCAACGTTCAGTTTATTAATAATTTTGAGGATTGTTAATAATAATTAGCCATAGTCGGTTGCATTTGAAGAGCTCATTGTGAAAATTCAAGTAATATTTATATAATATAATATAATAGAATATTCATTCATTATTTTTCTGACATGCCAGAGTTTGGTCGCTCAGAAATGTCCTCATCACCACTTAACATGAGTTTTTTTATAAAGAAAATGTAATTGAATAAGGAATTAAAGTTATAATGAAGAGGAAGAAAGAATGAGAGCTCAGGACCAATGACAGACAAGAATCCAATTGAAACCACGCCTACAAACACACCTACAAGCTCCTCCCACTCTCTTACCTAATGGGTCGATGAAACTGAATCATAGTTCCAAAATTTGCCAGTAGACAGCAGCAGCTACAGGGTGACTTCTCGACAGACACACCTCCAAGCTCCGCCCTACTCTCCCCTGATTGGTCGATCAAGTTGAATGAATGTAGTTCTGTATTGATCCGGGAGATGGCAGCAGTTATTGGGTTGACATACTATTTCTCTCAACAGACACACCTCCAAGCTCCACCCTACTTTCTCCTGATTGGTTGGCCAAATTGAATGAGCACAGTTCTGTTATTAGCCGGTAGATGGCAGCAGTAGCTGGGTGACATTCTATTTCTCTTAACAGACACACCTCTAAGCTCTGCCCTACTCTCCCCTGATTGGTCAACCAAGTTGAATGAACGTAATTCTAAATTTAGTCGCAAGATGGCAGCAGTTACTGGGTGACATTATTTCTCTCAACAGACATGCCTCCAAGCTCCGCCCTACTCTCCCCTGATTGGTCAACCAAGTTGAATGAACGTAGTTCTGAATTTTGCCAGATGATGGCAGCAGTTACAAAGTGAAATACAAATTGATTATGTATTCTTGTCACGGTTACAACTGAGGTTCAGTAACAAAGTTAATTTTGCATTTAAACTGTACAGTCTGGTTGAGCAAAGAATACATTTAGGCAAAATGGGAAAATGACTTCCACTCGGTCAATATTGGTTCAAAAATAACAAATTTGGTCTTTAATCATATAAAGCATTCTGCTCTACAATGTATACTACTTATACGTTTATCATAAAACCATTTACAGTAAAATTCAAACTCATTTTTTGAACATAATTACAAACAAACAAATTTGAAATCAAATTTCGAATTTTTGAACCAATATTGATCTAGCTGGAGTCATTCTCCCTTCTTGTCAGAATGTCTTCTTTGCTCGACCAGACCACTATACTAATCATATTTTATGTTATCTTTGGTGTAACTAGTTTCTTCAGTTTTATCTCAGATATAGTAGACCTTTATATATATATATATATATATATATATATATATATATATATATATATATATATATATAATAGTAGATATACATAGTCTATGGTTTTATATTCAGTCTCCGTTTTTGAATCCTGTTGCATCAGTGACATAAGCCAAACTCTGAAAGGCCTGCTCTGGAAACACATCAGCTTTTAATCCTTTTTTCAGTAAGGACCTTTTTATAAACAGAACAGGAACACGTGTGCCATCGTACAAGCCAAGGGTCCTTTCTGTGTCCTGTTTACAGGACAGAAATAGATCTCTCTCCCTCGGTGCTCTTTTTGTGTGTCATTTCATCCTTGTATTCTCTCTCCATACTCTGTCCTTTGTCACATCATCCGCAACTACCCTACCTTCTGAGTAAACGATGCAACAATAATATTTGAATTGGAAGGCTACTTGAAACATGTCCAAAAGGCTGAATCCCTCCATTAGATTTTTGTTCCATCTTTTTATTATATTTATTCGAATTTGGGAGTGAGTTCAGTCTTTTATTTACGTTGAGGATGTTTAACATTTCCACAATCCCAAAAAATAAATTCCAATAATAATTCACAAATAATTAAGATTGAGGGAATCACGAATTCATGAAGAATTTATCAATTCATTAATTTATAAGAAGTGATAGGACGTAGTTAATCATGATATGGACAATTTTGTTTTTGTAACATTACTGAAACTAACATTTTTCATGTATTGAACCGTGATGCAGATCACTATAATATTAAGAACCTTTCAATGATGATTCGAATAAAGATTCAATTGATTATTCTTCACTAGATAGAGCTCAACACAGAATATAGAAAAATCGAGAAGGATTCTAGAATAATAACAAATCAGAATATTGAAAAATATTAATAAAAAAAATAAATAATAATAATAAATACAGAATATTAAAAATGTGGGCATCACCCTCAAAAAAAAATCATCAAACAAAATACAAAAACGAAAAGGATTCTAAATTCCAGTGAGAATGTCCTGTTTTATTTGACCCTGATTCATGAAATAAAGATCGAACAGCTGTAATGCTATGCTGGGTTGCATGATCCACTTTTCAATGTGGATATTTAAAAGACTGGACGCTGTTAAATAGTCATTAAACTAGCAGATTGGTGGAAGGCTGCTGGCTCATCTCTACACTTTCTATCATCAAATTTCCTGTTTTTTAAAAACGTCTTCATTCAAATCCTATAACATTAATCCTGCTTATTTCTTCCGAGGAAGAGGCTACTAGTTTTATTTTTTGACATATTCGTGGGAGCAAATTTCTTTGTTGTCTCTCTTCTCCTTCTTCTTTTATTTTATTCCTCCTCTTTGATTTATCTTGATCTTGTTATTCGTCATCCTCTTTGATGACTTGTTATTCGCCTTCTTCGTCTTCTTACGACTGTTCTTCTTTAATCTTTTCTACGAATTTTCTGTCTTCTTCTTTCTTGCTGCTTCCCCTACTCCTCTTTTTCTATTTTAAGAGGTAATTCATCTTATTTATCTTCTTCACTTCCTTCTTATTCTTCTTCCTCCTCTCCTCCTCCATCTTCTTTTCTTCTTCTTATTTTCCTTCTTCTTCTGTTCATCCACCTTCTTTTCTTATTCGCCTTCTTTCCTCATCCACCTTCATCTTTTTCCAACACCTTCTCCTTTTCTATCCACCTTTCTATTCCTGTTTCCTCCACACTTCTTCTCCACCTTCATTATTCTCTATTCGCTTTCACGACTCCTTTTTTCCCATGGGGTTCTGTTCTCTATACCTCTCTCCTCTATTCCTCGTAATACATACTCTTACTTATTTTATATTTTCTTTCTCCTTTTTCTCTCTTCCTCCCTTTTAACCCAATTCTCAACATTATTCTTTTCGTTAGGATATTCTTCCATATTCATACAAATGAAAGAGGTGTATTCTGTGGTACATGATTTTTTTTCGTTTCAATGCTTTGTTCAATAAATCGAATACTGTAAGAAGGTTGTCAATTCCAGAATCAATAATTTTAATGTTATTTCATAATCCAGAATTTAAGATGGTATATATTTATTTATTTATTATTATTTTTATTTATTTATTCATTCATTTATTTATTTATTTATTGTCAAAAACACATTGGTAAGAAAGAACAGGTATTTCCAACACTATTTATAGTTTTACACTAGTTATAGTCCAAAATTTTAGGTTATAAGTCCAAATTTCTTCTCCTGCCGAAGGTTTCTCACTCAAAGAAATGATAATAATTGGAAAATTTTGAGTTTTGAAGGGTTGATCCGATATATTGTTATCTATTTGGAAAAAATGAATAATAATAATCTGATCTAATCTTTGCCTTCTTCTTTTTCTAGTTCTTCTTCACCTACTTCCGTGTCTTCTCCACTCTATTCACCTTGAACCTTTCCTGAATTAATTTCTTTTCCAAAAATCCGTCAAACCAAAATAATAGCTCCTGATTAGATTTTATTATTTCCAGTCTCCATCCGTTCCAAAGTAGATTGACGTGTTTATCACGGCCTTCCTATCTTTACACTTTCAATTTACGATGCGTGTTCGATAAATGGTGAGACTCATCGGAGCGCGGCAAAAAGTGGAACTACAGAGTTGGTTAATTTGATTGGGAAAGTGCTGCTTGTTGTGTTTGGTTAGCTAGCACGCTAACTTTGCTTCAGTTAATCGCGGATTATTGGGATTGATATGGTGTTTATGTTGTCGTTTTTGATGGAATTTAAAGGTTGAAATAGAGAAAACGAAAAGAAATTTGATTGATGCTACTTTCGGTAGTTCTAAATTTGAGATAATAGTTCACTTTTTGTTTAACTTCACTTAATCGCGGATTATTGGAAATAATACGGTGTTTATGTTGTCGTTTTTTATGGAATTTAAAGGATAATTGATAGAAATGAAAAAAACAGAAGAAATTTCATTTATGCTACTTTCTGTAGTTTTGAATTTAGAAATTTGGTTGATGCTACTTTCTTAAGTTCTAAATTTGAAATAATAGTTCATTTTCGTTTTTTTAGTTAATCTCAATATAGTCTAATACAGGAAAAAGGAAAAATAAAACTACAAGGGGAGAATGGTGAAAATAAGAGGACATGTGAGTAAATGACCAAGTACAAAAAAAGTAGGAGAAAAAGAGGACAGAATGAAGAAAATGGATACGGTAGGTAACTGAAATTGAAAGAAGTTACAGATATAAGAGAATGACTAAGTATAAGAAAAAGAAGAAGGATAAAATGAGTATAATGGAAAAAAGGATATTCACATTGAAATATTTAGCAAACATTCTGCACTTTAAACCCATTTCAATTCAATGAGTGGTGGAGTAGATTGCATTCGTGAATAATATTTAGCAAAAATACTCCATTTCAATTCAATAAATAGATTGTATTCCCAAATAATATATAAATTTGAGAAGCAGCATAGAACAACTACTGTACGATACTGTAATGAAAAATGATAATATTAGATAATATTATTACATAAGTTTATATCTTGTTATTGTAAATCAGTGTCATTACACTTGTTATAATTAAATTTTAATCTGTTCCAAATGAAGAGTGATGTATAGTGACTGACTTTCTTGTGTGTTTTTTTATTATTTATTCGATTCATCAAAATTTTTTGAAACCTACTTAGAATCACCTTTGTTAAGAAATAACTTAGAAATCAAATAAAAAACTTCAAAATTCAAAATCTGTCATAGTTGGCTATATAAACCTTCCAACGATTGAAAAACTAATCTACAACATTGATTGTACTATAACCTACATCTGACAGCTGGCATGCGGAGGGGAGGGATTTGAGAACTGTCAAACTCTTCAAAATACATTTTTTTTTTTTTGCTAAAAAATAACTATGGAAAGGAACTCATCAAAGAACTATAACTCAACTCTCATAGTATAGATATACACTCGTATCTATGAATATTTTCTATACAGGCCTATAGTTTGTCCAAGCAAAGAAGACATTCTGGCAAGATGGGAAAATTATTCCAGCTCGATCAATATCGCTTCAAAAATTATGAATTAGGTATCAAATATAAGTAAACATTCTGATCTACAATCTATGTTGAAATTATAATTTTTGAACCAATATTGACTGAGCTGGAGTCATTTTCCCATCATTCCAGAATATCTTCTTTGCTTGGACAGACTATACCTAGGCCCTAAACCTACCTCACCAGGTCAGTTGATAAGGGTGGATGAAGAGTAATGATGAATAGGGCCTAACCTACGCCCTACAAATGTCTCATCCCCTCTCATGTTTTTTGTTCTTCTTTTTGTTCTCAATAGCCCTTCCTCCCTTCATCCCTTGAACTTGAGAGAGGGAGCCTGTCTTTGGACACTATCCAGGTATACTAAATAGGGCAACGCTTGAGAGTTTCGGCCCTTCAGAAATACTAGCCTACTTCATCGATTCTGGTAACTTCTAGGGGTTGAAGAGAATTTTAAAACGATCCACTGAAAAAGAGTTTTGTCTTTATCAGCAGTCAAGTCTCAATGGGCGAGATGGACCCGTAAGGGTCTCACCTCCACTCGAAGCCAAACAGTACTAATATTTATTAATTTTTTTAATTTATCTATCTTCAATATGTATCACCAATTTGAATGTATATTACCTCAATTTCAAATATCAACGCAAAAAAATCAGGTGACCAGTGTGTGTTGCTCAGTATTTCTATTCATTTTTTGCCCAACAGCCCCAAACTTGAAGGAAACCAACCATCAGCAAAAAAATTTTTTCGTTAATCTCTCCAAACTAAAAAAATTTTTTCCCTAGTAGGCCTATTTTCAAGGGGCAAAAAAATCCAATTGAACGTAGCCACGACTGAGGAAATGGCTTCATATCATTGCAAAAAAATCAGATTTGTTTATTTTTTCGGGCTGACTGACAATAGATGCAACAGTAACCCCAAATTGATCAACGGGTTACATTTATACAAGCGGAAAAATGAAACGTATTAGATAAAGTGTGCTTTTTATTAATAATTTATTGAAGTGTTCCCAAGTTATTTATGCCGCCATATTTAAAAAAATTTTTTCCGAGGTTGAAGTCCACATAAGGGGGCTCAAACGTGAATAAAAATAGTGAAAATTTTCCCTTTATTAAATAAAGTGGAGATTTAAAGCTTAAACCCCAGAAAGAAAATTTTAAAAAAAATTTAAATTTTAACATTAATTGAATGGGGAAAAATTCAGAGAATATAGAGTTATTAATAACATAATGTAATAATTACATAAAAATTATAAAAATTTCTGATGTATCAAATTTGAAATAGAGTTTAAATGTTCCATTTTAGAAAAGGGATATTAAAGGGAACCCTTTCTCATTAACACTCAACCAATGAGAAAAGGGCATTTGATTTTTTTTCTTCTAATTAATTTCTGTTCTGGTTAATGAATTTGAATTTGGACCCGAAATGTCGATAATAAACAAATCCCTTTTGAAGAACTTTTGGGCTACGGTATAAAACGTTTGAACTCAATATTCATCTATATCTAAAAGGAAAATATACGATTCATTCTTCTTTCATCACCAGAAAAAAAAATTTTAAACCCGAATGCGTTCAAATTTGGCAGGCGTTCATTTGGGACGTTTAGGCGCGCTAAGAACGATTTTAAAAAACTTTCGGGGATACGCTAAATTTTAGTTTTTCTATTTTTTTCGTTTTTTTAATTTTTTTCAAATGGAAAAAATTTTGGGTATTTGGGGGCAGGTTCAAAAAGGCTAAAAATTTTGTTTGAAATATTTTTAAATCCTTCAAGATTACCCCATAACGGTTTTTCAAGATTGTGATGTTTTGGGGGTGTATCTTCCGCCTTGATACGACCAACCTTAGGGAAATTCAATGGTTCGGGGTAATAGATGGAGTAATTAAGAAAAAATTGAATCAAATTTTGAAGTTTTAAAACTTCCCCGGTTAGCTTTTATTTTTTAATTTTCAGATTTTCCGGTAAAAGGAAAAATGGAAAATTTTAAAATCTAGATTAGGTCAATAAATTTTGGGAAAAAATTTAACCCCTTCGAAGGGAATTTGGGGAGGAAGCGGGTTGTTTTACTCAGTGACACTGGCAGAGGGTTTTTCAGGGAGGAAACGCCGGACCCTTCACTGCCGATATGGGGGGGTCCAGGGGAGCCCTAAACGGGGAAGGCGAGTGAAGGGGCTGCCCCAGTTGTTTAATAAATTTTAATTCGAAATACACTAAGACCAAAAGACATCGGAAAACGCACGACCATTATCGGAAAACATTACTAAAATTTAAACAAAAGATTTTCAAAAAACAAAAACCCAAAAACCACTATCGGAAAAATGTTATGAAAACCTTTTAAACGTAATATCGGCCGCAACCGCACCGTTACACCCTTTTCTTTTTACTGTCGGGTCAAAACCCCCGCACACACAAAAATCTTGAAAAAACCAACAAGAGATCAACGCTGGAGAACACCTCTACACCATTAGATACGCCAGATACCCGCTTGGGACATGAGAAGAATTGTCCCGGGGAAAAACTGGGAAGATGGGAAAATACTCCAGCTCTCAATATTTGTTTAAAAGAATTTTGTCTCAAATTTTTCAAAGATTCCTCAATTTGAGACAACTTCATAATTTTTGTACAATATTGATCGAGCTGGGGTAATTTTCCATTTCCGAAAAGTCTTTGCGGACAGACTTTTCACCTACCATATTAGGTACTAGAAACGGGACACTTTGCTAGATGATTACAAGCCTAATGCCACGCTTATGGGTTGCAAAAGTTTACCTCATTAATGAAAAAAAACAAATGCCGGGGATTTTCTAGAGACGTTATATGTGTGTTTTTAATGGAAGGTGGGTTGCAAAAGGTATTTTAAAGGTATAAAGCAGTAATAAAACAGAAAAAAGATGTTGGACCAGTAGCGAAATATAGATATAGTTATGTACATATATAGGGAAAAAATAGAATAGAACACTAATATTGGTCTAATAGCCCTTTATATTAATAATGATACATTTATATGCTAAGTGTAGGGAAAAATTTAAACAATGTAGGGCCATTAGTAAAAAGAATTATAACTTTGGTATTCAGGACCATGAACTTTTATTGAACTATAATTGAAAACTAATGTTTATTTTTTGTTTTTTATGAGGTTTAAATAATTGTAAACAATGTTCATTTTTTTTTTCGAGTTTCCCGGGAAAAGTGATTTCTATGGGGTGATATTATTTTGGTGTTAGAATGTATCTTGATGAGATTTAATTTAAACATCGTAATAACATACTTTTTTTTTCAATGTAAGGTTTTTTCAGGAAGGTATTATTTAGGGGAGGAAAAATAGAAATTCCTCTCTTTATTGAATTAAAGTAACCCTTATAATATACTTTACTGCTATCATTACATCATTTGGTACCAATATGACTGGTTTTTTTTCAACTGTGGAGAATCATAAGCATTTACAAATAAGAATGAAAAATTGGGCTAGGGTTTTGGCTAAAAGAGCTTTAGTTTAATTTGGTCATCTACATTTAGTTATTCGATTTTAGTTCTGTTTCCTTCCAGTTCCCGTTCAGTTCTCCCATTATTTATCATTCAATTATTAAGTCTGCCCAAACCCAAAACACAAATATTTAAAAATCTAACTTACTTTCTTTAATTTTCAGTAAATCGAATGAACTTAACTTTTAGGTTTTCTGATCTATTTAGGTTATACTATTTACTTTATTACTATTTTTTTTATTTTACTATTTAGTTATTCCCGATTCTAATACCTTTTAAAAAAATTGATTGAGAGATTGATGAGAATATCGAGATATAAAGATTAATGGGTTTTAGGAAATAAAAGGAGATTCTTTCTAGATATAAACACATTAATGAATGAGTTTTTCATAATATTCACCAATAAAATTTTTATAAATTTTACATTTCAAGAAATTTAAATTTCAATAAGCTTTCCCTGAAGTTTATGAATGGGAAAAACATTTTAAGTCATAAATCCATAAACAATTTAAAACCATATTTTTGTGGGGAGCTTTCAGTGTGAGGGAAAAAAACCAACTACTATGAAATTGATAGACAATTACGGGTAAAAAATGAGTTACTACTAAAAGGGTTATTTGTATAAGTTTTTGTAAAGTATAAGTTAAAAGTCCAAATAGTATTTAGGTAAAAGAAAGTATAAATAACAGTTTGAGTTTAAAAATTTTAATAACAAACGGTATAAAATTTGAACAGCTTTGTTTTATGGATACTGTTATTTAATTTTCCGGGGGAACCAATGCCAAAAAATAGAGAATTTATTTTTTAAATTTTTTAAAACCAAAAAAGTTATTTGTCTTTGTTACCTTTGGTTCTCTTTTAAAGATAATTGAGAGTAGGAACAATACAAAATTGAAAAATACAATACGATACGAGATCTTTTTGTATTGGAGATTAAAGAATTTATCTGATTTATGAATATTCAACAAACTATCATTTTGTGGCTCCAACATTGCAAATTACGA
>CM029557.1:15181256-15451256 GCA_017141385.1 Sogatella furcifera | reverse complement strand
ACAAGCAGTCGTTGAATGTTGAAGGCTTTCTACTCTTTACCGGAGGCGCAGGCTGCCCCTCAAAGGAGATATGACCGTATGAAATCGATTGCGAAGGGAGAGGTTAGAGAGAAGAAGAGTGAGGAGGAGGAGTTGGAGGAGGAGGAGGAGGAGGAGGAGGAGGAGGAGGAGGGGGGGAGGAGGAGGAGGAGGAGGAGGAGGTAGAGGAAGAAAGCAATTGAAGAGCCCACCCTTTAGTCATCCCTTAACAATACAATTATTATTTTGATGACTGTGTTCTATGTATTGTACTGCTGTACTTATGGTTTCACTCTAAAATCATTTCAATCTTCAGTAGTTATTGGATGTCACTCATAACTAAATTCAATTAACTTGAAATAATCGTAATTTTTAATTTCTATAAGCTTCAAATCTCTTTAATCAAGTATCTTTTCGATTCTCTAGAATAAGTGAAGGAAATAAAATAGAAGTGCTAAATTTGTGTTCTCGTTTAGAGAATGAATTTATTTTAAAACAGAGTACTGTAGACCATGTAGATTTCTAAATTTTTTACTAAACATAAATGGATTTCTCCAATAAGTTACAGCAGTGTTATTCAATATTTATAACTAATACAAAATCATATAGCCTAATATGTGCCCAAAAGTGAACTTTCTTATCATCATATCCAATAACTTTTGTTTTCTTTATATATTTATATTATCAAATTACATAGTAAATATTGTTTACTTTGCATAATATTCAATAAATATGAATATTTCAAGGATTCTCCATCAACTACAGTTATTGTTCTCCTTTATACATGGTATTTTAGATGATTTCTCCTGATCATATACTAGTATGAACAGATACTGAACCCATTATATTCGGAAGAGTATCAATGGTTTAAATCAATAGTAAACTCAAACTTATACTTCTGGAAAAGTATACTTCTCAAACTTATACTACTTATTATACTTCTGGTAGAGTCTAGAACAGGCAATGCAGAATCATAACCAGAGATCAAAATAAACAATGACCACATAACTTGCTAAAGTGGTCATTTAATTTCCAGTGTTTTGAAAATTGCTGTTATTCTTTGTTGTTTGTGATGGAAATAAATTTATTTATTATATTTATTTATTATATTATATAAAGAATCTAAGAGAGTGGATGGTAAATATCAATTTATATTGTTGATTAATATATGAAGCTAATATCAACAGATAGAATTAATTTGCTCCAATTACTTGCGTTCTAATACCTTCTATACAAGTTGAAGAAATGTTTTAACACTACCTTTGAAAACGACAATAATTCAAAACAGTCTAATTTTAAAAACATATCAGTTAAATTGAAAGCCCAAGGATCATCTTTGAAACAAGATACGGGCAAAAACCCGTATGAAAATTATTTCAACAACAAAAATATCGGTTAGGCAACAGTCTATGCTACAACATTGCTGTAAGGGAGTTGCCTATCTTCATCCTTCAAATAGCTTGGATGAGCAACTACCCTCAGAACATTATTAAGAATTATTCGCTAATTATATTTCTCGTACTATAAGTAACACATTTTTCCGTTGAAGATCTTTTCTCTCTGACAAATGAGTGTTTTATTTAAAGGCTACCAATTTCATGAAAATTAAATTCAACACGGAATAACTCGAAGAAACTAGGCAACTAAATTTTTCAAGAGCTCCGTCAAATGCTCAATGGTCCATTTTTCCTCTTTATCATTATATTATTTTTAATTTTCCCATTTTATAGTCAATTTTAACCTCCAGCTATCGGCTCTCATGTAAGTAGGGGTAAATATTTAAAAACTTAACATTTTTATTTCGACTTTTAACGATACCAGTGCAAGGAAATACTTATTGAATGAAAAAGAAATACTATTTTATGGAGGTGAGTTGTCTTTTTTTAATATTGGCAATCAATTTTAAGATATTTTATTTTGACTAACTTGAAATTTGACTACTTTTCATTTTAAATTAATCTCAATAGCCTATTACGGCCAAGTATATGGAACAAACAATCCATAGCTTTAAATATATTTTTGCCGTTAGAGAAGTATCTCCTTCAACCATAGAAAACAAGAAATACAGTTTAGAACACTCTCTGAGAAGTTTGTAGAATACTGCAACCCCTCTTTTGTTATGGTGATCAGTAAGTCACACCTGCTTAAAAGAAAAAGGGGGTACTTCTTCCTCTTTTGAATCTATTGTTATTTTCGTTCTAGTTCCTGGGAGTTATACATGTTTCGTTTAAATCATAGCAGATTCATTTGAGGAGTCTACTGTAAGCTCGTTAAAAGTTTGAAAAATAAAAAAATTAACTTACTGTTTCAGCAAATAAGAATTAAAAATCACAGTACCCTCACATCAAGTTTTGGTGTAATTGGTCCCATTCTAAAGTGTAAATCTTTTTCAGTGTTTATCCTACGAGAATCATAAAATTTAAAGAAGTTCTAATACGGTTTGATAGATTGAATGATGATCTGAGAGGAAATTAAATGATTAAGAAAATCCTGAGTGAACTTGGTTCGTGGTAGACATTTTTTGTAGTACTGTATATAAATTAAATTATATTAAATATATAATATAGATGTAGTACTGTAAATAAATTTCAAAATTCATTACAACAGTTTTAACAGTTGAAACATTATAACAGTTATTTAGATTACACATAGTTTACAGTTTATATAAATAAATTTGTAGAGGGTTAAACGTTTTGTAGAGGGTTTATTAGCATTACATACTGTATCAGTTGGATAAATTGGTGGTTCCAATTTCCAAACCTATTCAGATGGGATGGAACTTCAAGGAAGATTTAGTAGAAATAAATAAAAAAATCATTGTTCTTTCACACAGATGAACATCTTTAGATAGAACCAATGTATAGCCTATCCAAGCAAAGAAGATCTTCTGGCAAGATGGGAAAATGACTCCAGCTTGGTCAATATTGGTTCAAAAATTATCAATTTGATCTCAAATTGTAGAAAACAATTTAATCTACTATTAAGACCACATTTAAAATTCTTGAACAAATATTGACCAAGATGGAGTCACTTTTCCCATCTTGCCAGAGGGCCTTCTTTGCTTGGACAGAATATACACTGATACACTTTACGTAAAAATGATTATTACCGGTACTCAATGATTCAAGATATGGTTCACTCTAGTAAAACCTTACCTAAATTTATGTACTCTTCAGTTCTACAAAGGTGAGAAAATCATGGGTATGGGTATGAGAAAGTCAAAGTTCACCTAGGGTATGATTCATTTTAGAGGGAAATTTGTTTAAATTTGCACATCTTTAGAAATCTTATCAGTCCTAAAAAAATCAAGTCTAATCCTAATAATAGAATTGCCTACAGCAGGCTATGAAACCCATAAAAGTGTGAAAATGATGAAAATCTCTCATTTACACAATGCTTAACCTAGATAAAAAATACGTTATCAGTAATAAATTGTCAATATTTACCTCAGATGAGTGTTATCCAGAAAATAGTCTGCCATCACCTCAGTAGATCACACATGAAACCCTGGCAAAACAGCTGTTCAAATTAATTCTCAATCGATTTTCGAATTAGTTATGCCGGACTGAGAGAATTGAACACGCTAGAACACGCACTGGGTGATAGCAGGATCACGTTTTAGAAAGAGAGGGAGCACAACACTGCTCGACCTTCCTCTACAAGCAGACGACTGCGACTGACTGACTGACTGGAGAACAGCCGGTGTCTGGACTGGAGAACTGCGGCGCTAGTTACAGTTTTCACCGCTAGGAGCGCCACCTCACGGCGCGAGGAGCAGCTGCACGCACAGTCTGTCCAAGCGAAGTGACATTCTGGCAAAATGGGAAAATGACTACAGCTCGGTCAATATTCGTTCAAAAATTACTAATTTGATCTCAAATTTTAGAAAACACGTTGATCCACATTTTTAGATTAAATCTATAATTTTTGAACTAATATTTACCGAGCTGGAGTAATTTTCCCATCTTGCCAGAATGTCTTGTTTGTTTGGACAGACTAGGCGATCGATAGCGGTTGGCGTCAGAGATCGTACGTATATAAGGTAGGCGCAAGCTGAGAAGACACGCCGTTCAATGTAAAGTGTATTGTGAAGGCGTGTCTTCTCGGCTTGCGCGAACTGGAAGGGTGAATGAGGCTCGACTTCACTAACGATTGATCGGGTTTGATGAGGTCTTACTACAGTAATGATCGATTGAGGTCCAACACAACTAGACCAACGAATAATTAAATAATTAAAAAATTTTGGAATATATTTTGATTAATCTGAAATCAAGAATTTAGGAAGTTTGGGCGATTGCTTCTTTAATTTCTTATTTTCATAAACAGTGTATTATTTTGAACTAAAATAAATAAATAATTGTGAAAGCTTTTCTCAATCAGAGAGGGAATGCGACTCCCTTGAGAGAGATTTTTCGTGATGGGGCCTGACTGTTTCTAGAAACATAATAATTAAACACAGCAAAAATTTTAGAAAAATGTTTGCCTACTAAGAATGGCTTAGCCTACTAATAACGACTTAGCTTAAAGTCTGGTTCTAAACTGGTTCAGCGGCTTGGGTGTGCTTTATTACAAAAATTATTGAAGTCAATTTATGACAATAAATTTGTTTAAAAAAAGTAAAACACTTATTAAAATATAATGTGAATAGGAAGTGGTTGTAATAACTTCTTCATCAGTCTGTATTTCTGTAACAGTTACAGGTATAGGGTACCGTATTATAATTATTATAATTTTTGAAAATTTGCACCAATTATTCGGCTGTATTCAGTAACTAAAGAACTTTTTTGCTATTGATAGTTTTTATATTGTATAAATATATGCTAAACTTATCGACAACGAATTATTAGGAAGCTTACAGTTCTTTGGAGGTGAAACCTCTAACAAAAGAAAATTAGAAGGCATGTAGCTACATGGTAGTCAGACAATTTTAAAATAATTCATGAGGTACAAACTCTAACAAACAAATTAAAAGACATAAACTTTATTCAAATTCATAAAAATATGGGGAAAACGTTTTGAATTTAAATGTCAGTTGTTTTAATCCAATTGAGTATACTATATTCTCTCAAATAAATAAACTATTTCAGGAAAACTTTCAAGTCTACAACATTCTGTCTCCACCCCTTAATTCTGGGAAAATCAGTAGTTACGCAATTCTGCGAAAACGTCCCCTCTCCACCCCAATTTTCCAATCCCCCCTCCCACCTGTTGCATCTCGGTGAGTTTCCCGGGAAATCCCACAGATCTCGAGTGAGTCATAGGGTTGGTGGTGGGTGGGGGTGATTTTAAACAAAATGGGATGACTCATGGGGAAATCCCTGATTCAGCATCCCTTGTTCTGTGTATAATATATGATTCAAAATTCTCACAAAAAGATACAAATGTAACTTACATCTAATTTGATACGTGATAATTTTTTTCTTTTTTCACAGCATATGTACTGCATGAATTTACAACAATCCCAAAGCTAAATCACCTATTTAGAGAGTTATCATGCTCTAAAATACTTTACAAAAATCATTACTTTGGAAAATAATCCTTAAGGTTATAGGAACCTGTTTGGGCAGAAAAAGAGGATAGTTACGTTTGAACGACAAACAAAAAATACTAGGGAATAAAAATAACAAAACGTTAAGAATAAAGAAAATTGCAGAAAATACAATCGAATTAAAAGATTTTGTATAACACAGTAATTGAAACGCTTTGTAAGGCACAGTAGAGCTTCCGACCATTCGTACTAAAAGCTTAGTCCCTGGAAGTAATATTCTATTATTAATAGCTTCGATAATTCGTAATCTTCCATAATTCCCTAAAACGAATTATTGAAGTTCTACTGTATTTATCACAGAAATCAATTTCAGTACCTAAACAAACATTCATTGACTTTATCAAATAAACAATGGAATTAAAAGTTATTTCATCATTATTGAAACGTCTTGTACATATTGGCGAGGTGGAACCTACCCGTAAGGGTCTCCCCACTATTAAAAGCCATACGCATATTTTTTTTCAATTTTTTTAAATGTCTTGTATATTACTGAATCGTTTTATTCAAGGTGAAATGTATCAAATTTGATAGACTTCTGTCTCTTCTTGAAATGCAATTGAACCACGAACACACGCTTTCAACAGATTCATGATTGAATCTTGACTAAATTATATTAATTTTTTAAACTGATAATGATAATAACTACAATGAAAAAACATGATTTGATAAATATAAGAGATTTAATAATTGCTTTATAATTGAACAGTATTTTTCATCACTTAACTACGAATAGAATAGTCAAATCACAAGTTTTAATAACTGACACATCTATCATCAAATGTATTTAAAAAATATAATTTCTTTAATAGATAAATTGGTACTTCAAAGAAGGAATTACAGTAATCACAGTTGTAATAAGAAGTAATATAAGACCTTATTATTCAATAATTGCATTTTATATTCTAAATATTATCAACGTCAAAATAAATATTTATTTTACTATACTATTTAATAGATTATCATCATTATTGTGGCAGTGTTGCAGAGACATAAGCTAAACAGTGCAAAATTTATTTCAAGAATATTATTCTAATCAATTACATAAAATTGCCATCTAGATTTCAATAGTGAATCACATTTTGTCCTTCAATAACTAACAATATAAACCGGGTTTACTTCTGAGATGAAACACTATTAAATTTCGTCTGATGAGAATTTGAAATGACAAGATAAAACATTTTGGTTTTTAAAACCATAATTCAGAATCAATTCCAACTTATTTTTCAATATTTAATAACATATCAATTGGGATGATATAGAAGAAATCTGTGCAATTCAACAGTTGGGTGTGTTGAAATAGAAGAACTTATCTAATTGAAGAATTTATGATTTTTTTACTAATATTACAAACAGTATGAGAGCTTAAAATGAGCAATAATAGAAATGTTGGCATCTATTATACTTGATATTATTTTACTTATTAAGATGATAAAATCTGTAAATTTAAATCCGATAACATGACTTTGTTATAACATGACATGTATTGTTTAAATAAACAATAACATAACAAATAACTAGAACATAAAATGGTCGTTGGTCAAATATTGTACTTTACTGATCTGTTTAATCACTACATTAAACATATATTGTCACTGCATATTATCACTACATAAACATACATATAAACATATATTGTTACAATTTATCTATTATTACTCAATTAATTTCCAATAACAATCATTATCACACAAATCCAATTTTCAAGGTTTGTAGTTATACTAAATCATTGATTTATTAACAAATAAGTTAATCAAATACAGCAAACATAATAACCACTTGGGAATTTTAAAAATACGAACCTATAAGCCTAAATAAAAATATTCCGATTATATTATAAACCATCAACTACTTTGGAACGTCTAAAACCTGAATTCGATCACATTAGTAACAATGGTGCTTTTAAACCAGATGCATGATTTTATTTTTAGTGGGGTCTAACCCATAGTGAAAAATTTGAATAATTAGCATGTCGTGTATAGCACATTGTTTTTTCAAACTAAAAGTTCCACCAATCATTCATTATTGTAAATAGTACCTAGCTGAATTAACATGAATCGCATAAAAATTTTGTTGAACACACTTATGGTCTATTAATGTTTATTGTTTACTATGATTATTAGCAAGCTATTATTTTAGAGTGATATGAAGCTAGCAAGATCGTGAGTGAATAAATCACCTAAAATCTATCAACCATTCAAGAGATTGAGACATTTTAAAATTGAATGCTTATGTTCTTACTAACGCAATCCAATTTTGTTGTGCTTGCTATAATACACAATAGTTGAATTCATTAAAATCGACTGGAATGATTTTCATCATAAAACCTTCTATCTATTCGTGTAATATTATGTTTTCTTTTACTATCAATAATTTTTCAATTCGAAGAGCTGTTAATTTTATAATTTTCTCAATGATCTGATAATAGTTGAAATACGTGAGCCAGGTAGTGAATATATACATATCTCTTATTTTTCCCATTCCACAAACACCGACTTTTAAACGTCCGATTTTCTTGTCATCCCAATAAATTTTACTAGATCGAAGAGAACTTGGCAAACACATGATCTACAGTTTTACACATGTCTCTAGATCACTCTTCATTTAATCTAGTAAAATATGCAGGGTCGGGAAAAACCGGACATCCAAAAATCGTGGAGTATGTAACGGGGGTTAATCTCTGTTGAGAATTCGAATTTGGTTATTTCAATCTTCATACTAGCACCAAAACAGACTAAGTTTAGGCATAGAAGCTAGAGTTTAAACCGAATAGAAGGCAAAAATCATTGAAATTCCGTGAGCCAGGTAGCGCTAAGACAAAAAGCACAACTAAAGTCTGTCCAAGCAAAGAAGACATTCCGGTAAGATGAGAAAATTACTCCAGCTAGGTCAATATTGGATCAATAATTATAAGTTTGGTCCCAAATTGTAGATCAGAATGTTTCCTACGATTTGATATCAAATTTACAATTTTTGAACCAATATTGAACGAGATGAAATCATTTTCCCATCTTGCTAGAATGTCTTCTTTGTTTGGACATACTATACATTATTTATCTCAGTACATAGTTCAAGTCCCGGCTGCATAAAAACAGTCGTTAAGTCATGTCAGTGGCCCTGAAACTGATCAGGAGCGACCTGAAAACTCTGACACCAGATTTGAGCCAGCCAGGTTACACGAATATTATTATTATTATGGTTCAAGTACAGTGAATTTTTAATTTCAACCCTCACACTAGCACCAAACCTACCAGTTCAGGCACGGTAGCAAGTGTTCAAACAGTGTTTTGAGAGGTAAAATCGTTGAAATACCATGTTTTGGTTGGGCGTGGAGGGGCGCTAAGACAAAGCACAACTGCTATTGGTTTCTTGTCTCTCATTAGCTGCAATTGGACGGTTTCGAGATCCCCAAGACATCTGTTGAGCTGCCTCTTGATCCATGGACAGTTGCAGGGCTCTAGCTAGGGCTTCATCTTCGTCCTGAAATCGAGAAAAAAGTATTGTTAATGAAAAAATATGATGATGATGTTGATTTGATGATGGTGAATGATGAGATGTAATAAATACGATTTGGTGCTTGGTTTCATTCTGCTCAAAATGTTTTAATTCCATTCAAAGTTTTAAAAATTATTGAATTTTTCATTTGATGAACTTTGTGACGGAACTGTAATGTATGTTGTCTGGTGAGAGAAAATCCTTGATTAAGTAAAAAAGTATTAAGTTAACCTGACCTACTTTTGGACAAAATTTGTTAAATGTTGTTGGACAAAGGTTTGCATAAATTGGAAGAAGAACAGTTTTGGGAGAAATCCTGTTGTACTTTATATTGGAAATATAAATGAGAATAATTTACAATATTTAACTCTATAACAATAAATATGAGGCAAATCATTGCTCAATAAATCCAATAATAATAATAATATTCATGTAACCTGGCTGGATCAGGTCTGGTGTCAGAGTTTTCAGGTCGCTCCTGATCATTTCAGGGCCTCTTAACAATAAATCCAATCAGTAAAAAGGATAAAAACGTCTGAATACAAAACTATTTTATTAATAAGTGCGATATTTCCTCAAAAAATTGACATAGAATTGTATAGCTAACGCAAAAAAGTTGGCGGTTTCTTAAGCTCCTTGTGCGCTCCAACAGCTGATGTTGTCATTTAGTCTATACTCTATTCACGATCACTTGAGACGGAATAAACAAACTTTTTAAGAGTGCATGCGTGTAATAGGAGGTCTTCTTCAATGCGAAACTTTCGGCCACAGACCAACAGCTGTAGCCAACCACAGGAGCTCAAGACAAAAGTCTTGAGACAATATAAGTTGGACTGTAGCCAATCACAGCTCCAGAAAAGAGTCAGCTGTTCGACTGCAGCCAATTTTTTCGCATAGAAGAAGACCTTCCAATACACTCACACACACGCAAAAGGTTTGTTTATTTCGTCTCAAAAGATCGTAAATGGACTATAGACAAAAATTGTCATTTAGCCTAGATAATGTTTTAGGAATTAACAGAAACAATAGATGCTTTAAATCAGCAATTAGTAGGTTACATCACGTACAAGCCAGACGAAACCACCTACTATTCGGCAACAGCTATACACAAGCAATTGATTAGAAAGACGTCGAATGACAGACTTGAAACAAAATTCTATGTAGGTTTCAGTTTCGAATTCAAGAGATTCTTTCAACTATAAAAATTATTATAAATAATGGATTGTAATAGATTCAATCCCTTGCATTCTCCCATTCCTTGAATATCCATCCCTCTCCAAGAATGGACATCTATGTCCAAACTCCGCCATTTCATGCAGATACACAATCATAGTATTACTTCAGTAAGAATATTGAATCCTATACCTTTGTAGTAACTTAAGCAAGTTGATTCTGCACATATTTTTCTTTATTCAATTCAATTCAATCGTGTAATTAGTTTTATTTTAAATTGCTATCAAGGATTCAAGAATATAAATGACTTAATCTACTTGAATAGAGTGAATCTAATCTAATTTTTGGGATGAAATAGCAGCAATCAGTTGTAAAGTTTAGTATTACTAAAGCAGAATTTATAATTACCAGATCTCCTTGAAGATTTTTAGTTGTACTGTTATTCCTATTATTTTGCTGCTGTTGACGTGACTGGGCTGCTGAACTGTAATTGGAAAGAAGAACTTACATAAGTTAACTTATAGGAACATTTATAGAAAAATACAATTCAGTTTTGATAAAAAAATAAATAATTCTAATTGACATATTGTTAATTTGAATAAGTAGAATACAACTCCTGCTTCAAATACAGGTAGCCTACCCCAATAATTGAGAAAACTGGGGAAATATAAAAGGAATTGGAAGAAATTGGAGTAGAATTTTGTATTGTATTAGCGATAATACAACGTCTAAGTAGCATGTACAATTGAGAAAAAAACAATTGATAAACAGATATACGAATAAGATTTAGAATTTCACTTTTTGAATATTTGAATACATATTTGAGTAATTGACGTATAAATATTAATAAATCAAAAAAAGTATAAAAATTGAAGAAATTTGTAGAGTGGATATTGATGTTGTGGAACATTTCCATAATGAAAGAATCTTGAGACGTCGAATTTCAATCATATAAGGTAAATGAATAGATAAATAAAAAGTGAAATATTATAAATTAGAGTTAGCAATAATACTCACGCAGCTTTATTCCTTAGAGCGGCCTTCTTTCCAAGGCATTTATGGTCAATGGTGTGCCGGTGTTTGAGGCAGAAGTTCAACGTGCATTCGTTGCAAACAAGTGGTATCATTTCTTTCGCTTTACAACCTTTGGCCGCACATCTATGAGTGTAAACCTGGAAAAATAATCAGTTGATGAAAAAGTATTGTAACAAAAAAGAGATATTATAATAATAATGAGGTTTATATGTAAGTTACAGTAATTCACGATGAGAATAGAGAAACTTGTATAGAAATTTCAAACTAGAATAAGTATAACAGATCAGATTTGTTTACAAACTAAAAGTGTTGTACTAATATTACATAGATTTCATGTAAATATTAAAATATATGTACAGTAGAATGTCCCACTACTCTTCTACCAGCGACGAAGGGCCTCCAAAAATTTCCAACCAAAGGAACCCTGAAGAAAAGAGTGATGCGGCAGGGTTCCTAAAGTTGCTACCACCAACAACTCTTCTTCCAATCACATATTACAATAAACTTACATTATTTGAAAACCCTGCATTGTGTTTCAAACTTCCAAGATCAGAAAGTAAAAAATAGCTTAAAGAATTCTGAACAAAGTTAGAAATTCATAGTCAATGAGGGCTTTCACACCAGATAAAATCAAACAGTAGGCTTGCTAAGAATTAGTGAGACTGGTTTAGCACTAAAGTTCAACATTACCTGATGAAACGAAACATTGTAATTAAGTGGAATCTGTTTTGCTGTTACTGTTTAAGCTCAAACAAAACATTTTTTTATTGAATTTTGAATACAAAATACTAGATACCCAGTTAATATTAATGATAATGGAATTGGGAGAAATTTGATGTTGAAACAAACCTTCCTACGATCCTTAGCAGGTTGTGACTGACATTGAGAGTCGATATGAGCGCTAACCGCTATATCGGGTGGATCACCTCTTGAGCTGGGAATCGGAGTGTTGCACAGGGGACACACGGGCACTTGCACGTTCTTCTTGTAGGCTGATTCACACGAATGACCCGTGTACGACATGTGGTCCATGCTGAAATATGACACACCAAAAAAATTATCATATCTCAATCAATAAAACCTCATGAAACAAATAACTTATAAGCTTAAATTAAAAGAATCTGATGAAAATTCTATAAGTGCATAACTTATTTGTACTGTATTTCATGATGATTGATTAAATGCACAAGCTGAAGAAAGCAGTTAAAAATAATGAAGAGATGTCAAGTTTTCTTCAATCTTACTGCGTATTTTCATCATTTCAACCTCCAACGTTAGGTTTTGTACTCCAAATTTTCTACAAACATTATTCTAGATTTTCTTGTAACTTAAGTTACCGTACTCTAGATTTTCTACAAACATTAAATTATCATCGTTTTTCTCTTAAAAAGAACATGTTATTCTTAATGTGTCTTGGGGGAAAATGTTCTCATTGTTCAGAATAGTAACCAATTGCACAGTATTACGATAATTTTTGCCCAGCTTGAAATTTCCAAATTAAGGCTTTAAGTTAGTTATGAACTATAATTTTGGTCCACTTAAAAGATCCATACCAAAAGTAAATGAATGAACAATACGAATAATCAGAGTTTTAAACTCACTAAAATGATATAAAATATGAATAAATAAAGAAGCAGGTTGTTTTTGTAGAGAAAGCTGAATGTTGCATCATCTCTGCATGACATTTGAAATTATTTTTGATTGTCTCTGAGATTAACGACCAGTAGGTAGTCTTTCCAGAACTTGGTACGTACACTTATGAGTCAAATTTGATAAAATATACTACCAATCTATTCATTCAAAAAACATTCCCTCTATTTTGAGTTTAACTGAATGATGATGACAAGTGCGAGGTTATGTTTCTGACACAAGCTAATTAGCCTATTATTTCTATGTTATTTGACGGTTTCATGTTTTGAAATATTATTTATAGTATTAGTTCAACAATACTCACCAGAATATTCGACTACAGGCATCACATTTTACTGGGAGAAAATCTGTAAAATCAAAAATCTTGCATGAGACATGTTGAAACAAGTTTTGGATTGTGTTGAGCAATGCAGTGAAATAAATTGATTTTTTTAGAAATAGAGAGACAACATGAAAATATTTAGATGTAGATTTGTAAAATTAGCTTACCCAATTTTTTACATGTTGATTCAGAGCAATGTTTACCCAAATCTGGAAACTCCATGGTGATTTTCAAATTCACAAAGACTTTTCTCTTGCAGTGATAAAGCAGAACTAACACGTCAGGAGTTGGAACAGACAGTTCCTAGTAATTTGGCAATGACTTTCACAATTTCAAGGTAAAATTGGGTACAGATACACGCAAGTTTGTATTTCCCCATTCAATAAAAGGCAACATAAACAAAGATGGTGGGGGTCGGGGGACACGAATCTCGATTCCCGAATTGCATCGACGATCGAAAAAACATCGACTTGACTTCAACACTCGACAGCTTGATTTTGGTAATTGAGTTTAAAAAATAACAAAAGTTAAATTGTAAAAACTGTGATATTCAAATCAATCGAAAAATTCTCATTTATGATGAGATTTAAAAATAATTAGAGCTTAGAAACAATAATAATAATAATTATAAATAAAAGGGTTGATACAAATGGCATTGACATACAGCAGAAAAGAGAACATAACCTACAAAATAATTGTGCAACTTTGTTTTGCTCGAATGTTGATTAGATTAGTGAACAGTTTTTATTAAGAAATTTAATTTAAAATGGCTTTAAGTCATTTTGATGAGAGAAGAGGTGTTGTAAAATGTAAAACCTCTTTCGGATCTTGGTGGCAAACGGTTGGAGAAGTTCACATAGCCATAAATATTTCAAAAGAAACAAGAAGTAAGGATGTGAAAATTGTTGTTTCTCCTAAACACTTGAAATGCACTGTTTTAGGTAAAGTCCTCGTAGAGGTAAGCCATTCTTCTTGAATCATTTACAGATTATAGTACCATATCGTATCTATTACGATGGCTAAGATCCAAACAGTAACAAATTTAATTAAAATTCAAATTATCTCCATCCATCCATTCTTGGGCACTGTAATAATCCTCGCCATACAGCAGCTCTATCACAAATCTCTTGAATGCGGTCTCATCCAACTGCTTTACTTCAGTAGGCAGCTTATTAAAGAACTCAGGGCGTAAATCCTGCAGGTTGCCTACAAACAGTGGAGGCGTCTTCTGGGGACGTTTTCGGCTCGATCAGTGTTGGTTCGGGGACTGTGAGTTCTGATTGAGAATTTATGGCTTCTGGGCCGGTATTGGCCGGGCTGGATCCGTTTTCCCGTCTTGCCGGGGTGTCTTCTTTGCTTGGACGGGCTGTATACATTGTATAGTGGAGTGAATATGAAACTGGCAACCAGCAGGTAGGCCTATGCCCTTCATGGGCTATTGAGCCACTGAGACGGACAGAAGATACCTTACTCTTGATTCATCCCAAGAAAAATATTCAAAATAAGTGTAGCTTTCATTCACCATAATAGCTTCAACCTTATTCCAGTAAATTACTTTGCTAATAGCAACCTATCACTACAATGGCTCAACAGCCCATGAAGGATCTAGACATGAAGGCAGACATCCCGGCCAGATCGGAAAACGACTCCAGCCGGGCCAATACTGGCCCAAAAGCCATAAATTCTCAAACAGAACCCACAGTCCCCGAGCCAACCCTCACCCCGCCAGAATGCCTCTCCGCCCGGACAGACCATACAGAAAGCGAATAATCATTATCTAGGATAGAGGTAACGTGTGGTTGGCACGCTGATCCTCTCAATCATAAGCCAGTCTCCGCAAGCAAGTGGCGGCGCAGAACACCTCTGAATAACATTCAGATAATCAGTTAGAGTGTAATGCAACAATTAATATTTCTCCAGAGACGGGAAACGACTGACTATCTTTACTAACGACAGCCAATCTCCCAAAGGATGTTATTTCACAAGGAATTTCAATTTCAATTTATTAAAACACACAAAAGACAAAAATAAATACAATAAATTTCAAAAAACAAATATACAATAATAATGACACATTAAACAGAACACAGGCTTCATGGTTGGCTGTGCTGGAAAGAAAAGAGAGAAGAAATAATACCTAACCAAATATGGTTTCCCATGTAATAGGCAGGTAGGATGAAGAGATAGGAAGGAATGGGAAGGAGTAAGACATTGAGAAAAAAAAGTAAGGAAGAAAGAACAAGTAAAAAGAATGGTGAGCGAGTCCACTTTTAACCAAGAGAAAAAACATAACTGAAAAAAAAACAAAGCAAAAAAATAGTTTGCGCAGAAATCTTGAGTCTTGTAAATCCAAATTGAAGAAAAAACTACTATTGGTCCAGTTTTTTATATCAAGTTTAGTTTTTCCACTGATCTTCGAGTTTATGAGAAAGTGATCTGGAATAAGGTTCAATACTTTAGTACTTATGTAAATCAACTGCCTCCGTATACATTCAATATTAGTATTATATGTTACATATTTGTTAGCAGTATCCCTCAGATTATAATTATTGATTAAAGAGTTCAATGTTAGAGGAAAACCAGATTTATATTTTATTAAGTATTCTATCACGGTTTTTATATATAATTGTCTTATTGTCATGACCCCAAAATCACTAAAAACCATATCAGTTGGGTTGAGTAAGTGGGTACAACCTATGTTTGCATAGAATAATTTTAATAATCAGTTTTTGTGCTACAAATAATTCATTAATATGACAGTTGAAACAGCCTACAACTATGCCATACTTTAGAATTGATTTAACCAAAGCATGATATATCATATTTAGATGGTTCCTATTAAGAATTTTGTTTACTTGGTAAAATTTGAAAGATAGATATCTAATTTTTTTACAGATGGATCTAATATGAACATCCCATTTAAGGTTATCATCAATTATAATTCCCAAATATTTAATATTAGTTTATATTAAACTAATTTATACTAAGTAATTTAATATTACTTTATTTATGGTGGGACTATCGCAATTATCTAAAAATACACATCAATATTTTAAACAATTTTAGTTTCAAAACATTCCGTGAAACTTGGGAGCGTTCTGTTGATTTTGATGTAAATCAGCTCTTTTGTAAGTATCATAGACCCAGATTAATCAATTTTATTTTCGTTTTCCAGGGTGAATTGTTTGAGACAGTGCGTGGAGACGATTTCGTCTGGACGATAGAGGAAAATGATGATAAATCCAAAGATATTTGCCTCGTGCTTTCCAAGGCATCTTACGAGAAATCTGACCGAGTATGCTGGGAGTCCCTCATGACCGATCATAAATATCATCCCGATTTGATGACATTTTCCGAAATGAGAAAGCAGATTGATTTGGAACTTTTTCAAATAGAGGTATGTGGAAAGGAAAATAAATGGAAAGACAAGATGTTGTCAAACCACTGATTTATTAGAAAATTGAGAACAGAAAATTTATTAGAATTGAGAAAATTTGAAGGATATGACTTTTAGGATAGTAGAGTCTTGTTTATCCGTCGTAAGTCTAATTGTTTTTGGATTAAGTAGCCTATCATGTACAATGTGTAATTTATTTAAAGAAAACAACATAATAAATATGCATGGACTTAGCCAGTTGACTGTTATATTTTTGATTGTGACAAAGACTGGCAGAGGGCTGGATAATCAAAAATGATGGATTATAGGGAATATTTCTGAAAAGTATGTTCACCTGATTTAAAAACTTGAAATATCAAATTTTATATGTAGAAATTACTTTCTTCAAAAAAGTTTGTATAAATCTACATGCATCATTATGCAATAAAAAATCAGTACACATTTCATTTGATAACCCAAATTTCCTTTTTTATTTTATTAATTTTGAGTCTGATGAGTATGCTATACTAATGCAGAATGACGGATAAGTGAGACTACTGTATTAGTATAGAAAAATATAGGCAATTGGCTAGTATCCTGTAGAACTCCATGCATATTTATCATGCTACTTGCTTCAAATATGATACACACTGTAAATCATGCCCATTGCTTTATTAAAAAGAACAATGTCTTTAAATCAAATCCAATTCTAGATCCATTCTCAGTCGATTTGCACAATTTTATTAGAAACTGCTACCAAGCTCGCCTAGTTCCTAGTTCCAAATTCCTAGATGTTTGAACAGCTTGCAGGCTAATCCCAAATTAAAATTACAGTATCTACTTTTCTTCTTATAAAGTACCTACTTACCGTACAAGAATTTTCTAAATTTCTTTATTTTCTTTCTTAATTTCAATAAATAATGTTGGCATACCATAACAATCTTAATCGTATACTGTACAACAGGCTTATGCCAAAAGTTTTCATCTTCCAATCCATTTTTTGTGAGAAAATTAGGTTATAAGATTCTATTATGGTATTAGATTTTTTATTTAAAATACTTTTTTAACTGCTAACATTTAGGTCAGCAGAAACAGATTACTTGACACTTAGTAACATTTAGACACGTGTCATGTAACATATAAGTAAATAAATATATATTTTTAATAATAATCACAGTACCATTTTTAATGATTTTTTATAAATGCATTAACATGTTTTCAACTGTGTCATTCACAAATGTGATTATTTAAAATAAAAAACAGTGATAAAAGTAGCCCTGAGATAAAGGAAACACCAAGTAAATAATGTTCCACATAATATAATACATAAAATAAGTAAATAATTGTCCACACCAGGTCGTTTTTGAGCCAAGTCGACTCGACTGCAAAGAGTATGTAATGTGGACCAAATTATATTTTATAATGTGGACAAAATTATATTTTGCAATTTCGAATTGAAATTTCATGCAAAAGTCAACTTGACTCAAACGCAAAATGTCATTCACACTGGGTACTTTTAGAAGTCAAGCCGACCTGGTGTAGACAAACCATTGTTATTTTTTATGGAATTATTATTAATGATGATATATTTTAATAATATATCAATTATTCTCGTTTTATTTCACAGAATCCTGGCATGGACTTCAGCAGAGCGAAGCTGTCGAAGTCTTATGATAAAGTACCCATGTACCCAGAAAATTCCAGTAATGGATTAAATCAACAAAATGTCGAACTGTCAAGTTGTGAAATGGAAGGACAACCTAGAAATTTTGAAGATACAACAGATGACCGATGAAAAATAAAACATGGACATGTAGGGAAAACGTGGACAATGGACTGAAAAGTGGTCGAAAATAATTGAATAATTATTTTGTTGTTCGAAAACTCTTATAATAAGATCTCAGTAACCTACTTTACATTTTGATTTTAATTTTAAAGTAAACTTTCATACAGTAAGTTATTTGAAGTTGGTTTTATAAATCAATCTTTCTGGTAGAAACATTTTAGTGACATATTTAGATAGTCCAGATATATACAGATGTACCATCTTTTCAATACTGTAATTCTTTACATATAATGCATAAATAATTTTTCACATCTAACTAGTTACTACAAAAGCTGGAAATTTACAATAAATTGTAAATAATTTATTTTTATGAATGACTTGAATAAATTATACAATATAATTTTTTTTTTTTTTTTTGGTGGTGGTTCTTTATCCTGAATTCGGTACATTTATTGCATAACTTATTTAGTTCAAATTTAAAAAATCTTCAATTTATTTTATGATTACTTTGTATGCTCATAAATTCATATAACTACCATATGAATTACCGTATCACTATATTCAACGTACGAGCAATTTATGCATATATATAAGCACTATATAGAAGCACAGGCTTCCTATTGAATAAGATGAAGAATAAATACTGCAAAGGAAAAACACAAATATATTGTAAAAGAAAGGTAGCTTCAAAAATACTGAATTCAAAACAAGTTTAAGATCATTGAATATTGAAATTATTTTATCAAATTAAATGAAAAGACAAGATATTGTCAAACCACAGATTTACTAGAAAATCGAGATACAATTTTCGATTTTTTAATGGATTGTGGTTTGAGAAAATCTTGTCTTTTCATTTAATATGGATATCTACCACAATATTACTTCACAGCTAGCCTACTCAAAAAATATTTTATCAAGGTTGCGATTTTGGTGAAAATGTATACCCATGTATTTTGTTGTTGAATAAATAAATTTTATTCAGTAAGGTAGCTCTCTATACTCTCTTCAACATTGGAACCAGAGTACAGACTAGACATTATAGGTCCTACCAAAGAGAATCCTAGAATTAGAGCTCTATTATTCTATGGTCCTACTATAATAATTATTCTCTCTAGCTAGAACCATTAAGAGAAAAATTGAGATTTGAGTCAAAAATTAAATAGATTAAATTAAATAATATTATAAGCAACTACATTCAAGTTGATAAATTAATTTCAATATTACAGCGGATTAATGTGTCAAAAAATTTTCCCATGCCGGGAATCGAACCCGGGCCTTCTGGGTGAAAGCCAGATATCCTAGCCACTAGACCACATGGGAGGCTGGTATAAAATGTCAAAATTAATTGTCTTGAATATAAACTGTAGCTGTTGATATTTTTATATGAACAATAATTATTGTCACATTCTTTGGCGGGATTTTTTACCGCCAAATTATCTCAATAGGTAGATTACCCAGAAAATTATACATCCTGAAAACTCGTAAACTAAATCCCTCTACACATTGAAATAAATGAATTCCTATTTTCCGAAAACAATAATTATAACATTATTGCATAAAACATGGTTAAACTGAATCGTGGTTGAACTGTATGCGATTTTAGGTAATGCTTACGGTTACGGTGCTTATTAAATTTCAAACTTAAACTTATTAAATTTTCTGTAAAAATCATAGATTTTCCAAATAATTTATTGATGATTCGGGAGGAAGTGCTATGACGATTAAGGAAGAATTTTTTAGAATGTACATTTACTATAATTTGATTTCCGTATTTTTAATCTTTATTTGTAATCTGTGATTTGTAGTAAATCCTGTATTATTCGAGCTACCTATTAATTAGAGCTTTGAAAACTGAAAATAAGATTTTGATGAGTTTTCTGATTATGTTTCACGTTACTCCCTTTATTCAACAATTTTATTTATATTTATTCTTATAATTACTGTAATTGTAGCTTTATATTATGCAGTGGAGTGTTAATAAAATAGAATTGAAATTGAAATTACAATAATATCATATGATTATAATTATAATTAATTAGAGTCTCCATACATTGCTATATACATAGACAAAGGACTTCTTCAACTGCAAATATTGACGACCAATGTACTAAATTGGAAGCGAGATCTTATAATTATAATTATCCATATAATTATCATTATAGGTGTACTGCAATATCTAATAATTCTTCCATTTCTATTCTCTATTATGAGATTACAACAGTTATAATTTAATAATTCATTATATCACCTGCCTGATTACTGTTAATACAGTAATTCAAAAATTGCAACAGCAAAAAGAAGAGTTAAATTACATGTCTTGACTTATTGTTATTATAGCCTAAGCTACATTATTAGTCATTACATCAAATTCAATAATATTGGCATGTTTATCAATAAATATAAGCGAATCTCAGCACTCTTTGAATTTATGTTTCAATAGCTTCAGCAACAATTTTAATAGCTGAACATTTTTATTCAAGATAAATCTTTGCGATTAATTTTTAGTTTCCTGTTTGCCTGCTACGACATCTAGCAGCGAAGGCTAGTACTGCATGGAAGTTGTTCTAATTATCGCCAATAGATCGCGTGGACTGCACGACTAATGAAAATTTCATCAGTAATTGAAAGTAGTTTTTATTAGGGCTCTATAAAAAAGCCTTTTTATAGAGCCCTAGTATTTATAGCTAGTTTAGGCCCTATTTATAGAGCCCTATTTTTTATAGTTTAGCTACTTTAATAAAAAACAAATGCAACATTTTGACCTTTCATAAATCTTATGAATCTACTTTAACGTCAAAAATGTAATATGCAATTCCAATTAAAACTACCAGTATTGTTGTATGGAAAATGGGTTATAATTAATTTTAATCTTTATCTCAATAAATAATACGAAAATGAAAGAATAATAGTTGATACTGAATAAACAACACCAATATTACCCCTGCGGAATAGGGGTATCCAATCCAAATGGAAAAGGGGCTCTCGTGCGTCTCTCAACTTGACCCTCATCACTCATGTAAAGTACTAAATGGAAAAATAAAGACATTTATTCATCTATATAATTCATCAGTGCTAATAACTATCATAATTTGTAAATTTGGACAACTTATTATGTGACTAAATTAGGAATAAAAGAAGCTTTGGGCAATAGCCAGTATAGCCTGTTTTTTCTTTCCGCATCTTGTATATTTGTTTATAAATTGAAATAAATAATTTGTTAAGTGACTATTGGTGATTCTGTTGACATTCCATAATTGAATAATATTTGTTAATATATTTATTTGTAATTTGGACGTTTGGACTAAGAAAGGATTTTAAAAACTTTTCAAGGATACACCAAATATTTTAGTTTTTTCAGAGTTTTTCGGTGTTTTCTCAATTTTTCGAGAATCAATCGGTAGAAAATGTTGATATTTGGTGAGAAGGTTCATATAAGGTCTAGAAATGTTTTGTTAAAATATTTTTGAAATCCGTTGAAAAGTACGCAAGTAATCACTTTTTCAAAACTGTAAATGTATTGAGGGTTGCATATCTTCCGCCTTATACGACCAATCCTTTCTGTAAAATCAATGGTTCAGCGAGATTATAGATGAACTAATTTAGAAGATATTGAATCAAGTTTCAAACTATGTCCGGTATACTTTCCAAGGTTTAGCTTAATATAAACGCTCAACTATTTTTCGGAGTTTTTCTCACATTTTTCGAGAACAGATTGGCAGAAAAATTTGAAATTTGGTAAACAGGTCCAGATTAGGTCAAAAATGCTGTGCTCAATAAATTTCGAACTCCTGAACGGAATTTGCAGGCGAGCGAAGCGAGCCTTTTTGTCTCCCTTACACTGCCGATACAGTCGGGGGTCCAGGGGGCGGAGCCCCCTGGCCAGCCGGAGAAGGCGAGCGAAGCGAGCCTGCCGTCTAGTTGAATAATATTTGTTGATATATATTTTGTAATTTGGACGTTTTAATACTTGAGAATAAAGTTGAACTGACAATTTGTGTCAAGTTTCTTTGAATACTTATATTATTCAAATATTATTAGAACTGTTATAATACAAAAAATTAATAGTATGCTGGTAATCTATTGAAAATAAATTAGTAAACACTAGCGTAACCGTACATAAACTCTTAAGCACCAAGCTTCTTTTTGTAACTTCAGAAACGCCATCAATCTCTAACATTATTTGCATTGTAAACATCACTTGAGATACAATGACTACGTGTAAATACAGTACCGTACTTGTATACTAATACTAAGTGCAGTATATATACATATACTACGAGTATGCAGTGTTGATGGAGTGATTTAATAAACTTTTGTAACGGAGTGTACCTACAGTGTACAATCTGTCCAAGCAAAGAAGACATTCAGGCAAGATGGGAGAATGACTCCAGCTCGTTCAATATTGTTTCAAAAATTGTAAATTTGGTCTCAACTTGTAGATCAGAATGTTTCCTACAATTTGAGATCAAATTGTTGATTTTTGAAACAATATTGGCTGAGCTGAAGTAACTTTCCCGTCTTGTAAGAATGTCTTCTTTGCTTCGACAGAATATACAAGCCACCGTCATATTATTCAGGATGTAAATGGGTGCTTCGACTAGACAAGGAAGATGAGTAGAGCGAAGAGCGCTTCTTTTGTGGACTCTGGTTTTTTGAATGTGTGCCTGCCAGCCTATTGGTGAATGCCAACACATCCAAAAGAGGAAGTGGATTTTTCTTTTGCTATAATATCCAAGAGCCGACGAGGCATCGCTACTATAGAGGACCCTTCGCTCACTCATTCTCTCCCACTCACTCTTTCACCAACTAAGACTATCTCTCTCTTACTCACTCACTGTCTCTCTTTTTCTCCATGTACGGTTGAGTGGGAGGGATGTCCTTGGACCTTGGGTACATTCTCCAAGAATGGACATTACTGGTACAGTACTGGCGAAGAAAGATAATTATTATAAATAAATGGTAATAGTAAATTTTGTAAGACTTCTTTAATTGATAGATGATTAGCTAACATTTTAATGTGAATTTCAGGGCCCTCGCGTGGGGTGTGCGGAGTGTGCGACCGCACAGGGCCAAGGGGCGCCGCGGCGGCTGATACAAAACAGTAATTTTATAAATTTTAATTGGGCTATTAGAATAATTTATTCACCATTTGTTGAAAGTCTTATTCTACCAACAACTTGAATCCACAAGAAATTATTTCCTCTGCATTAACTCATTCATCATAATGAATTTGAGTTATGTATTGCATTATGAAATTGATCAAGTATTGATCAATTGAAAAACCACGATCAATGTCTGAGGCAGGCAAAAAAAACTCTTTTCTTAAATTTAATTCTATTGTTGGCTGACAATCACCTTACACTCTGTCGACCAATCACAAGCCACTTTCCGATAAAAATTTCTCCTTAATATTTTTACCAAATTTTTGTAGTTTTTTCAAAAAAATTTCTGGCAAGAGGTCGGTATTAGATCATGAATAGATTGAGTTCTATTTCATTATAATCATTCATATCATAAAAAATAGAATTAATGAGTATAAGATGGGAGTGCGAAATCATAAATATTTTCATACAGCATAAAACTATTGAAGTCTAGTACTGGTCTAAGTTGGACAATAAAAGTAGAACTGAGTCTAATAATTATTCAAATACTAACTTGATAGAATCTCACCAGCATGAATATACAAATAAAAGTTATATTTGCACAAGATTGTCAATAGTGAATCAGCTTAATTTTTTGTGTATGATACACCATCCATCATTTTCTTGCTAGCAGCCATTTCTAAAGACAGAACTCACGACCAATAGGAAAAGAGCAGGTGGGGCATGAAGGCGTGTCCAAGTCAAAACTGAAACACCACCCATCAACTGCTGCCATCTACTGGTTGAATTTGCAAACTTTTCTAACCTATGCTGTTTTCGGCCATTTTGATTGTAGGCGGAGCTTGGAGGCGTGTCTAATGGAAGTCGAAGCAAGTCACCCTATTGCTACTGCCATCTGCTGGCTTATTCGGAACTATTTCAAATGTTATTCAAGAAAGCTGGGTAGAATGGCTGAAATCTTCAATTTACTTGTTAATGAATTTCCGATTTTTTGTTAAAACATCTTTATTTCCAGTGAAATTAAATATTCATGATGATACCCAATATTTTTCTGTGAGAAATTTATTATTCCCTTCCTTATGTAATCTCAAGCAAACTAATAAAATAAAATAATCAATAATTAAAAATTTAATATTTTACCGTAGTGATAAAGTACGGTGCAATGTGACAGTTTCGCTCAAACTAGATAGCCTTTAGTTATTTTTTATTAATTCCTGTAGGCCTTTGCTCATCACGTATTCAATAGCCTTCATAAAAAAAACAATTCGTTGGGATACATTAGAATAATAAGTCCCCATAATCCTTTTTGCCACACCACAGTCACCACATGCAACATTGGGATTGTTTATGAGAAAAATGTGAACATGCAAGGAAGCTAGAACCATGTTTGGCTTCGAATATATTATAATTTATTGGATTGCATTCGTAATTGTGGGGGGGGGGCGCCTGCCAAAATCTTACACAGGGCGCCTAAAAACCACGCGAGGGCCCTGAAGGTCTTTCTCTTCAATGGTTCGGTTCAGTTCCCACTTCTATACTAAGTAACTATTTACTCTATGTAGATATAAATAGTACAACGCTATTACATAGTATCTGTACTAGGTCTACCAACTGTCTATTTTCTTCACAATAAACAATTTGGCCGCTACTGGCCAACTCCGTCATCATCTCTTTCTCTTTTCTTCCCACTACTTTATCATTGTTTGTCTCATCTTGTTTTTCCTAAGTCAGGAACTGGAAGTGGAAGAACATTGCGGAAGAAATAGAAACAACTACGAAGAAGAGAAGAAGAAGGTAGTGGTAGTGGTGTTGGTGGTGGTTTAGAAAAAGAATAGGAAGAAGAAGAAGAAGAAGAAGAAGAAGAAGAAGAAGAAGAAGAAGAAGAAGAAGAAGAAGAAATTACTGATAATGGTGAATGACAAAAGCAATGCTCCAGTTACGGCTAGCGGTTATTTGTTTTGCTCTTCTGTACTTCAGTTATCCGCTGCTTCTTCTTTTTCTTTCTCTTCTTCTTCGTCCTCTTGTCAATTCGTTTCCCTCATCCATCCATGTCTCGTCTCAACACCGTCAGTAGTTAATTGACACTCGCACGCGCGTAAACCCGCAAATTTTGCCGCTATGATAAGTAGTAGCGTTCTGGTCAATCTTCTTCAATGTCCAGTAGGCCTACAGAGATCATAGTTTGATTGGAGTAAGATATCAAATAAGAGAGAGATAGTTCAAGCACAGATAGAGCTCCCAACAAAAAAATGGCGACTGGTAATGTTGATGTTCCTTCAATAACAGTGATGTTGCTATAATAATAATGCTTCATATTATCAATAATGATAATAGTGATGATGCTTCAATAATAATGACTAATGCTACCGAGGCTGGATTTACCACTGGGCCGACTAGGCACTCGCCTAGAGCGCAGCCTCCTCCAATACATAAGAATGCATTATAATATAGAATAAGTTGCAAAACATTAGAATACATTGGAATACGTTCTAATACATTGAAATACAATAATTATTGGCGTAAGCTATTTAGTCGCCTAGCCACAGTATTGGCAACATTCATACCCAAATAACCAAATCTTGTTCCTTTAAACATTTTTAAAAACTCAAAGACACAAAAGTCATTGCAATTCCAATCGCTAACGCATAGTAATAAACATAGTAATAACGCATAGTATAAACTCCAACAAGAGTGTTGCTTGGCAAAGTCTACTATAAACGATCAGCTCTATCAGGACAGACAGAGAGCTGCCTATGTATCAAGTCAAAAACCACCTCAGCTAGATATTGAAAACCACCTTGCTCTCATATTCCGCTTTCAGATTGTTGACTGTCCTGACAGAGCTGTGCATATAACTGTCAAGTTAAGAGTGACCTCAGCTAAAACAGAAACAGTTGCTCTCGTAGACCGCTTTCAGACTGTCGACCGTCCTGAAAGAGCTATTCACATACTGTATTGGCATAACAGTCATATTGCCTTGACTGTGATATAGGTCTGGCAAAGAAAACATTCTGGCATCATGGGAGAATGACTCCAGCTCGTTTAATATTAATATTTGGTCTCAAATTGTAGACGTACGTAATGTCTTTATAATTTTTGACCAAATATTAACCAAGCTGGAGTCAATCTCCAATCTTGCCAGAATGTCTTCTTTGCCTCCACTGAGATAACTGTCATTCAGCCAACCGCCAATTTCGTTGGCGTCCACTTTATCAACGTCATGATCCTCAACGGTGATTGAGGAAGAGAAGCTAGTAGACCATGACAGAGTAACCAACGTAGAGGGGAAGTGTAGCGACTTCCGTAGCTCGGAACGTAGCATAGTGGAACCTCGTGGACCGTAGTGACTTGTTGACTGACTGAGTGCTAACTGTCCACTTGCCCTGCTAACTGAACTCGTGATGGTGATGATGATGATCATCATCATCATCATCATGCTGATGATGATGTTGGGCTCAAGTGATGATTGTAAAGATGATGCTACTGATAATGCAAGTTATATTACACTCCATCCACGGAGTGTTTGAACCTAAACCACAACACCTTGAGGTTCTGACGTCATGATCCACCCAACTCGCAAGCAGTCACAATCTAGGTGACCTTTAAAAATACTTATGATTTTATCATTAATTTTTTATTAGATTAGCAGGAATTATCTTTCTAACGTGAAAACAATTAATTCTCAATATCACTCGATAGAATTAAGAATACAGCATAAAACCATACATTTCATACATGATAAAACTATTAAAGCCTAGTACTGGTATTTACACGATAAAAGTAAAACTGAGTCTAAATTCTAGGAATAAATTCTTCAAATACTAACTTGATAAATCTCACGAGCTTGATTTCATAATTGAATATTATATTAGCACAAGATCGTCAATAGTAAATCAGCGTAATGTTTTGTTTATTATACACCATCCATAATTTTCTTGCTAGCAGCCATTTTCTAAGACAGAACTCACGAAACACTGTCAACCAATAGGAAAAGAGCAGGCGGGGCATGAAGGCGTGTCCAAGTCAAATCTGAAACATCACCCATCAACTGCCGCCATCTACTGGATGAATTTGGAAACTTTTCTAATCGATGTTTTTGGCCATTTTGATCGTAGGTGGTGCTTGGAGGCGTGTCCAATCCCTGGAGACGTGCCATCTGCTGGCTGAATCAGGGACTATTTCTAATGTTATCCAAGAAAGTTGGGTAGAGAAAATGGCTGAAATCTTCAATTTGCTTGTTATTGAGTTTCTGATATTTTGTTCAACATCTTTATTTCCAGTAAAATGAAATATTCATGGTGATTCTCAATATTTTTGATGAAAAATGTATTATTCCCTTCCTTACGTGCTCTCAAGCAAACTAATAAAATAAATTAATCAATAATTAAAATTTTTTTATTTTAATGATAAAGTTCGGTACAATGTGACAGTTTTGCTCAACATAGATAGCTTTTAGTTATTTTGTATTAATTCCTGTAGGCTTTAGCTTATCAAGCATCCAATGCATGAAAATACGAAACAATACGTTGGGATACAATAAGCAAGTCCCTGTAATCATTTTTGCCACACCACATGCAACATTGGGATTGCTTGTGAGAAAAATGATAACATGCATGACAGCTTGAATCATATTTTGCTTTGAATATATTATGTATATTATATAATTATATTATGTTGGTTTGCATTTGTATGGTAATGAGGGGAGGGGGGCTGCCAAAATCTCACACAGGGCACAAAAAACCACGCGAGGGCCCTGGTAGCACGTTGATCTTACTTGCCATTGGCTACAGTCCCTTGTGACGTAAGTGTTGGGGAGGAGCTTAGGTCCAAACACCCCGTGGACGGAGTGATGTTTGACGGTCCACATTTGACATTTGACTATCTTTGAAAATATTGATTCCATTGTGAAGAATCATCTTTATGATTTTGTAAGTTTCTCAAAGAACATATTCATCTTTGAAACTGGAATAAATAAACTTTTCATTAATTTTATCCATTTCAAAAAGAGGCATAATCTTTGAGTTCCTATTGTAAAACCTCCAAAACAAAAAATCAATAACTTTACATTGACACACAAACTTCAAAACCAACCGAAGCAGGTTTTCACCTTGAAAAGAATTACAAGAAGATTCTATCGACCATAGTACACATACATAGAGTGCTTCTATTGTTGTTCAGCGTACTTTCAGGCCAACTCATAGGCAAATATTTGCTTTTTATTCTTCTAGTCAGTCTGCGACTTCTAGCTAAGGAATCTAGCCGCATGCTTCTTTCATGTTTCCCTCTATTTACCCAAGTCATATGAGTTTATCACGCGGGATTTTAGTTGCCACTTCCCTCTAGAGAGGCATGCCACAAATCCCACTTTTCATTATTATACCGTACTTGAGTAGGCTACATATTTTGGTATGCCACCAAATCGCAAGAGGCAGTTGAAAGTGGAAAGAATGGTATGTTGCATGATTACTAATGGAGTTTGCCCATGGCTATTGAATGTTTACCAAGTTATGAAGACAAGTGACTCGAAAAGTATAATATTGAACAGTGCTTGACCTGTAATTTTCAAATTTGAGATGTAGGGAAGTAATTGTAGGGAAATACAGAACATAGTAATATAAATACTGTTCATAAAATTCTTATCATCATGAAGATATTGAACCCTATCAATAATAACAATATTAGTAATCAATAATAACAGTAGCCTGCCCTTTAAAATAAATTTTCCCACATCTAGTTTCTAACTATTCATAGTAATTTTCAAGCGAAGCAATGTACAAAGCAAAACAACATACACAAAGCTTTGTATAACTGCATTATAATTATTATAGGTTGTTAATAGAATTTTTCTTATATGAAAGAAATTGTGAACTAAATAAGCAGTTGAGCAAAGCAAATATTCAATAAAGAACGATGTTAGAATTTTAACATAGAATTCAACAATGTAGAATTCAATAGTAGTAAACTATTTCACACCAATAAGATGATCATTGAGATTAATCAAGAAGATTATCACTACATTACAATAATATATAATAATAATATAATGCAGTACATAGGAATTGAGATTCGAAAAATTCATTAGGGAAAGGATTAAGTGAGAATACAGAAAATATTCTTGTTTTGGACATAAGTCTGTGCATATTCATTGATTTTGTTCATAAAACTTTTAGAATCGAAAACATTACATTAAGAAAGTAATTGAACAGAACAAATGGGTTTGCCAGTTACCGTACACATATATTCAATAGAATTAAACCTGCACAAACTAAGATAAACGTACGGTACGTCATTCATCGAGAAAAAATTAAACCTGAACCAATAAAATAATGTGACGTCAATGTAATAAAATTATTATATAGGTTTATTACAGTGATTGAATTATAAAATTACTGGATCTTCTTGAAGATGGACATATCTCTTTGAATTTATCTTACGAGTAAGAAGACTGAGTTAATTATTATGAATATGGTAACGTTATGGTATATTAAGAATGAGTATGGTAACGTAAAACCATAGGTTGGACTCAAACCATAAGCATGTTTCACGAAAATCGCCTCGGTCCTTGAATAGTATTGGGTGTGTTTTGTTTTCATAATAATTTTGGAGACGTTAACCATCTGTGTATACAAGCTTTTCTCTTCTTATCCTTCAGTCTCTAGTCAATCTTTACTACACATCGTTTTGTAATCTCAGGTTTTCTTGAAGATCCACTTCATCTATTCATTTGTTTTCTTGAATATGATGATAGAGTACTAGGATATGAAGATTATAAATTTTTTATTTTGATTATTTAGAAGACAATTTTGTTTGTACGAAAAAAAAGAAAATAATTAATCATGAAAATAATTCCATGATTAATTTCAAAATATTTTTCTAATGTTTTGTTTGCTGTTTCTGAGGTTGATGTATCATGAGCTTTTAGGTAGTTGGGAACGACGGCTTTTCGTCTAGGTACTCCAAATGAGGTATCTACGTGATTGTGCTGTGGTCAAAGATTCCCCGTTCAAGATTCGGACTTGGGTCTTCTTGGTAATCAGACCGGCGCATCATCACTTAGCCTGCTCCAATGAGCCACCCAAATATATTATAACACTGTACACCCAATATGAAAAATAACCCTATCCCTTGTTCCCAGATTTGAGGAATTTGTACAAAAATGTTTTTTTCCGAAAGGAGTCTTCCCCAAACACTATTGAAGTCTCTGTGGAGTACATGAACCTTTTTGTGAAAATATTCGTTCTATGTTTTCATGAAAAGGGAAGTTGCAAAAGGGGTTATCAGAAAAATACAAAAAGGAAAAGTAGAAAAATATGAAGATCAGAATAAGAGAAAAATAGTGAGATAATGACCAAGAAGTTGAGAGAATGACAAACATGAGGAGAAGAAGAAGAAGAAGAAGAAGAAGAAAAAGAAGAAGAAGAAGAACGAACAAGAAACCATAAGTCTCTGACTCCATCAGTCAAAATGTCAACATTTTAACCAGAGAGCTCTCGCCTTTTCAAATCCACTTGTTCAACTATTTGCAGCTGCTGTGCTATTCCAAAAAACTTTTCCCCCTCCCTTACCGCCCCCCCCCCCTTAAAACACCACGTGAAACATTTTACAGAACCAGGAATACAAGGAGACTAGGGAGACACAAAGAACGAATCGTGACAAAAAACATTTTTGAACGGGAGGTGCAAAACTATACAAAACGTTGTATTTCTCTCAAATAGATAAATCTAACTGTCCCTCCTTTCCACAATTTCCCCTTATTATTTATTATGAGTATTCTCTTCCACATTTTTTTCAATGTTGAATGCCCTCAAATTCCAACTCTGTTTCCATGATTGCATTTTTTGTATTTCCTTGAAATAATTAAAGATTTCTTTAATGCCTTGTTTGCTGTTTCATTGATTCATTGATTCATTGATTCATTGATTCATTGATTCATTGATTCATTGATTCATTGATTCGTTGATTCATTGATTCATTGTTATCATCAACTATTAGAATACAATTATTTATCTTGTAATTCATTCTAATGAAATCTCCAATATCCAAAGAGTCAACAGGCTTGTCACTTGATAATTGAAATTTTGGTGGAGTGAACTGATATCAAAAATTTAAATTGTTTGAAGTGGAATTGTTTTTGGGATTGGAAATTTGTAATACTGTATCAAGTTTTATGATCTAACATGAGCTTGTTTTGGACTGTTTAGTATAAATTGGTAGAGGAGGAGTTAAGGGCATGAACCTGTTGCACTCACCCAAATTTAATTTTCAATAAATGATAATTAAATGATGCAATCAATGAAGGAAATTCCCAATTCTCTAAATTTATCATCTTTCGTAAATCAGATATTGGATTAATAAACAAACGTACACGAATATCATTACAGTTTTTAGGACCTATCAAATCTTCTTTCTCATGAAATTTCTTCTCTCTTTGAGCTTTTATAATGAAATAAATATGGTATTTGCATAAATATTCATGCATTTTTCTTATCAAATCCCAGACACTTTATTCCAGCAATCCAGCTCTTATTATGATATCATGATGATATCTTATTTATTATTTGCACTTATTTATTATTTATTATTTATTATTATTTATTATTTCTTATTTATTATTTTATTTTGCACTGGAAAAAATTGTATAGATTTTATCTTACGTTGTTTATTACTTTATTTTATGATACTTTTGTGAAGCTATTTTATTTTGTGCAAATGAATTGATTTTGAATTTTGAATTTGAATTATTTATGTAGCGTATGGCTTTAAATAGTGGGGAGACCCAAGGGTGGTTCCACTTCGCCAGATAACCTCATTCTCCACAAACGTAGACTCGAGTTATAGTTCTTTTAAAAAGTTCAATTGGAAACATTATTTTTGATTACAAATTGTTGACTACTAAAACCGAAGTACTTCACAAAATCACTACACCATTGCCGATAATATTGAATTTTTACTATAAATTTAGAGCACCAAAATTAAACACATTTTAATTTTGTCATGGCAACACACAATATTGATGCAATGATGATGATGATATCTTAATATATTATCATGATATTATGATATCTTATTCGGATAAATATTCATGCATCTCTCTCATCAAATCCCAGACACTGCTTCCAATAAACACGAAGCAAAAAAATAACCTCAGTAAAAATGTGGCTCCACCTGTTAACGCGCTATAACGCTATCTCTTTCTATCCCATAGCATATACAATATATATCTACTAAGTATACTACTTGGAATATATACTTGTTATACATATACTAAAGTAGACTTATATCTACGTTCATAGACACCCACTTGTTTTATCCAAATTCCCGAACTAAATTCAAAAATATGTTTTATGTGTTATGAGGAGAAGAGCGGTTGAAGCGTCTCAGTTTTTGAACATAGTTTTAGCTTCTGTGAGGGGAAATTATGTTTTTTCTAGGAGGAGATGTTTTTCTCATTTTGCTGCTTCCCCTAATATAGTCTTTCCAAGCAAAGAAGACATTCTGGCAAGATGGGAAAATGACTCCAACTCAGTCAATAATGATTCAAAATTTATGAATTTGGTCTCAAATTGTAGATCAGAATGTTTCCTACAATTTGAGATCAATTTGATAATTTTTGAACTAATATTTACCGAGCTGTAGTCATTTTCCTATCTTGCCAGAATGTCTTCGTTGCTTGGACAGACTATAGTTGTGGATCTTACGACTGCACATGTTCAACAAGTGTTTTGATTTTGAACTTCTGAAGTCGGTGTGGGGAGAGATGCAACAGATTTTTGTGGCAAGAGATGACAAAGTTTCTCCTCATTCCATACTTTCGTCAATGTCTAGCTTTATCATCAAATCTTCAAAATTGAAATTTCATCGTTGATTTCTTCCGGATATTATTCTTGGATTGGGTAACCTTTGGCATGAAGAGAAATTTGGAATTTTTAAAAATTTGTTAGAAATGGTAAAAGCTATGTCTGTTTTTTCAATACGTATTTTTGTCATTAAATGCAATGAATAAATTAATAAATATTAATGATGCTGTATCTTTCAAGAGCCATATTGAAATTTAAATATGGAGAGATTAGTAGAGTATAGGTAAAAATATATGTCCTCATGTTTTCTTTTATTTGTCCTTATTGTTATTGTAATATACATTTTCACTATTTATTCTTGATTTTAATTACTAAACAGTTATTTTTCTGTGAGGTAATTAACAAATCTCATGTGGAATAAAACAAACACCTTCAAAAGTCAGCAATAATCTAATGATTATGATCAATAATATTTAAAATATTATTGATTTTTTATCGAATTTATTTAATTATAACAAACCTTATAAAAAATGAAACAAACCACTATACAATTCAGTCATCATCCAACTATTATGATCAATAATATTCAAAATCCTGTTGATTACCAATTGATTCAATTTATTTAAACAAACTCAATAAAAAGAAAACGAACAGCGCTCCTCAATTCAGTAACTATCCAATCATTATGATCAATAACCAATAACATTCAAAATATTACAGATTTCTAATTTATTAAATTTCATAAAAATGAATCTAATGAAAAATCAAACAAACAGCTACTCAGTTCAGTCATCATCTAATTATTATGATCAATAATATTCAAGATATGATTGATTTCCAATTGATTAAATTACATTAAAACAAATCTGAAATAAATCAAAACAATCAGCTTCACAATTCAGTAATCTTCAAGTTATCTTGATCAATAATATTAAAGATATAATTGACTAGCCGGCAGGCTCGCTTCGCTCGCCTTCTCCGCCTAGCCCCCGCCAGTATCGGCAGTGTAAGTGAGACAAACAGGCTCGCTTCGCTCGCCTGCAAATTCCGTTCAGAAGGGATTCGAAATTTATTGAACACAGCATTTCTTGACCTAATCTGGACCTGTTTACCAAATTTCAACATTTTCTGCCAATTTGTTCTCGGAAAATCTAAGAAAAACTCCGAAAATTCCGAAAAATAGTAGAACGCTAATATCGAGCGTAACCTTGGAAAGTATATCGGACATAGTTTGAAACTTGATTCAATATCTTCCAAATTAGTTTATCTATAATCTCGCTGAACCATTGAATTTACAGTAAGGATTGGTTGTATCAAGGCGGAAGATATGCAACCCGCAAAACATCTACAATTTTGATAACGTGATTACTGGCGAAATCTTGAACGGATTTCAAAAATATTTCAACACTACATTTTAGCCCTTTTCTGAACCTGCCCACCGAATATAAACATTTTCTACCGATTGGTTCTCGAAATAATTAAGAAAACGCCGAAAAACTATAGAAAAACTAAAATATTTAGCGTATACCTGAAAAGTTTTAAAATCGGTTCTTAGCGCGCGTCTAAACGTCCAACTGAACATGCCTGCCAAATTTGAACGTATTCGCTTCAGTGGATTTTTATTTCTGGTGATGAATGAATGAATGGATGAATCAGTGCCATTTCGCTTTTATATTTAGAGATTGAATTCCGTTGAGCAAACCTAATAAAAAATATAACAAGCTGTGAGATACTAAACAAATCACTTCATAATTCAGTAATCATAAATATAATTATTATGATCAATAACATTCAGAATATCATTGATTTTGTTTTATTTGATTCCATTATTGATTGATTCAATTTCATTAAATCAAATGTAATAAAATTAAACAAATCGCTTCAGAATTCAGTAATCATCTAATTATTATGATCAATATTACGCAACGGAATCACACAGCAAAACTATTTGGCAAGGACTAACAGGCAAGCAATGTGGAACAACGCCATCCTTGACACGATCCTGGACCGATTTGATCCTTGGTCCTGAAAACGGGATTACGGTTCGCCGGCTAGGATATCCAGGAAGTCACCGGCAATGTCCTTAACGGTCGCCGAATGGATCCATGTTAGAAGAGGACAGAAGCAGAAGAAAGAAAAAGAGACAGGTGGAGGATGAAGAGGAGGAGGAGGAGGAGGAGGAGGAGGAGGAGGAGGAGGAGGAGGAGGAGGAAAAAGAGAAGGAGGAAAAGAAGAAGAAGGAGGAGATGGTTGAGAAGAAAAATGGTTGCAGAAGTCGATGAAGAAGAATAAGAAGAAGAGATGGGGCTGGATAGGGAGAAGGAGAAGAAGGAAGAGAAAAAGAGAGAGGAAAATATAGTGGAAATTGAGGAAAAATAAGTCAAAGGGGAGGAGGAGGAGGAGGAGGAGGAGGAGGGGAGGAGAAGGAGGAGGAGGAGGAGGAGGAGAAGGAGAAGGAGAAGAAGAATGAGGAGGAGGAGAAGAGGAGGAGGAGTAAGAGGAGGAGGAGGGAGGAGGAGGAGAGGAGGAGGAGGAGGAGGAGGAGAAGGAGGAGGAGAAGGAGGAGAAGAAGGAGGGAGGAGGAGGAGGAGAAGGAGGAGGAGGATGAGGAGGAGGAGGAGGAGAAGAAGGAAGAGGAGGAGGAAGAGGAAAATATAGTGGAGAACCAGGAAAAAATAAGTCAATGGTGGAAAAGAGTAGAAGGAGCGGGAGGAGGAGGAGGAGGAGGAGGAGGAGGAGAGGAGGAGGAGGAGGAGGAGGAGATGACGAAGAAGACCGCTTACCTCTACTACGGTTTCTGGATTCACTCCATTTCTCTGGACCAGCAAAGTGCAGCGTATCGTTTGGTCAAGCAAAGAAGACATTTTGGTAAGATGGAAAAATGACTCTAGCTCAGTCGAATTTGGTTCAAGAACGATAAATTTTATTTCAAATTGTAGAAGACATCCTGTTGTACAATTTAAGACAAATTTCTAATTTTTGAAGCAATATTGACCGAGCTGAATTCATGTTTCCTTTTAGCAAGAATGTCTTCTTGGCTCAACCATCTTATAGCAGTGGTTACGGTGTCAAAGATGTCAAAGATCAGAATTTCATGGAGGTTTTGTTCGCTCTGGAGTTGGTTTTATGATGCCACTCCACTACCATTCTCATGCTAATGATTTTATGGGACTTCTGCCTGGTTTATTTATTTATTGTACAATATACTGTAATCATAATAATTATTATGACCAGGGAGGAAAAACTAGGCTGAGCCTGTACCATTTCTCTCCCAAATTTTGATAAATGTTCATATTGTCCAATGGTTTGACTTGATGATGTAATTTATGATTGAATGGTGACTTCTTTTATTTGTACCTAACAGTTTATTTTAAAAAAATTTTAAATTATTGACTACCTATCCACTTAAAAGTGATAGATCACATTGAATACACAAGAATTTGACCAACAAATAGTAAAATTTATAAATATATTTGTCAGTATATTTGTTGATTAAAATAATTTTAACTTTTATTATCCCTAGATTTGTGCTAAGTTATACAATTTAATTGTTCAATCTTTAAAGCTACTGTATTTATTTCTGACTGATTCAAGATTGCAAAAATAAAAAGTCAAAAAATCTGAAACGAGCAAGAAATCCAAGTTCAAATTAGTATTCCATTGAATTGCAGCAGACAGTTTAATCAGCTTGAGTAGTTTAATCAATCAAATTAAGATAAAACATATTTTCAATCTATTCATGAAAATTAAGAATTCATCCTAATCTATTCTATTTTATTGAAATTCAACAAATTATGCAAGTTATTCAATTGCTTTTGTTTAACTTATTGCAATATTAATTTACGGATCAAACAGTTTCTCGCGGTTGATACACTAACGCTACGATCGGTCGCAGCGATTTGGTCTTCGAAGATCGATCGAAATTGGCTCTGAGATTTGGTCGCAACTGCGATCTCCCCACTCACGTAGCGATCGGTCTCTCGATCAAGAGAGCTAAGTGGCTCTCTCTTACGGCAAAAATTGAAAGCACAGGCTGAATCATGGGGTGGATGAGTCACGTGGAGACTGAAAATATAGTGGTGGGGGAAGAAATCTGTCAGAAGATCTGCAGATCACACCACTCATGTAGCGATTTGTCTGCGCAGATCAAGATCCGCAGATCAGATCTCACTTGTTTCAAGTGAGATCGATCGAGAGATCTGATTTTGATCTTGAGATTACCCCATTCACATAGCGATTGGTCGTTGAACCATTTCGATCGGTCGCCGGCGATCAAATCGCTGCGATCGATCGTAGCGTAAGTGGGCGGCCTAACTCTATGACCGGGTTTTATGGGGACTGGGCACCATAGACTATTCTACTCTATGGATATCCTACCCTATCATAATGAAAGTAGGATAGTGTTTAATCTGGAATAGGCTACATTATTATTTACGTACATTAGTAGAATTGGATTAGTACAATTGAATTGAAGTAGAATAACCTAAGAGTAGCACAGTCTATTATGGGTACCTTGTCGGTCATTCTACCATGATGCATCATGGGAAATGAAATTTCAATATCACGCCAATGAATTTAAAGTAGTAATGTCATGCTTGGCCTTCTGCTTCAGGCTAGCCTCACTAGGCTATCGCCTGCCCTGCCTCAACCCAACTTCCTCAAGCAATCAGCCATAACATTCACACTATTAGAGCATAACTACCTTATTATCGAGTCAGTAAACATCAACCAAATAAAAATCATCAATCAATTTTTTATCAATCATTCATCATTTTTACAATACCGTACGTCATCATTTATCCAAAAATACATTAGGGTGAGTGCAATAGGCTCATGCTAAAACTGTTAAACCATAAACATCTCTATCAATTTAGTATACTAAGGTGGGCCACATAAAAAGTAAGAAGAAAATTTATAAATCAATGAACATCATTCTTAAATTGAAATATCTTGATTGAATTGTAGAGAATATTGAGTGAATAAAGCTTTAAAGTGATGATTTTTGGTGGAGAAGAAAAATCAATCAAAGGAAAAATGAAAGGAATCTCATACATAAAATTTAATCTAGTCATAAGTTCTCGGATTCGATTAAAAGTAAGTCTCGGTATTTAAATTAACAGTTGTGATTTGCAAGTAGATTCCCTATTTGAATGATCTTTTGTGGTTAGGTATGGAAATAATTATATTGATGAAGTTGATTACCGTATTGTGTTTTTTACTTTTTTGATTAAATTATGGATACCATATTCCTTTCATCTTTCTTTTATGATCATCAGCATCTTTATTGAGTGATGTAAAATTGTCATGGGAGAGTAGAACTGGCAAAGCCCAATTTATACGTAAAAAGATCAGGTTGTCATGTTTAAACATATTTTCACTAATTTTCACTCTATAATCTATCTATATCTATAAAAGCGAAATGGCACTGACTGACTGATTCATCACCAGAACTAAAAATCCACTGAACCGAATGCGTTCAAATTTGGCAGGCATGTTCAGTTGGACGTTTAGACGCGTGCTAAGAACAGATTTTGGGAACTTTTCAAGGATACGCCAAATATTTAAGTTTTTCTATAGTTTTTCGGCGTTTTCCTCATTTTTTCGAGAACCAATCGGTAGAAAATGTTTATATTTGGTAGGTAGGTTCAGATAAGGTCTAGAAATGTTGTGTTAAGATATTTTTGAATTCCGTTCGAGATTACGCCAGTAATCAGGTTTTTCAAAATTGTAGATGTTTTGCGGGTTGCATATCTTCCGCCTTGATACGACCAATCCTTACTGTAAATTTAATGGTTCAGCGAGATTATAGATAAACTGATTTGGAAGATATTGAATCAAGTTTCAAACTATGTTCGATATAGTTCCCAAGGTTACGCTCAATATCAGCGTTTTACTATTTTTCGGAATTTTCAGAGTTTTTCTTGAATTTTTCGAGAATAATTTGGTAGAAAAAGTCCAAATTTGGTGAACAGGTCCAGATTAGGTCTAAAAATGCTGTGTTCAATGAGTTTTGAATCCCTTCTGAACGGAATATGCAGGCGAGCGAAGCAATCCTGTTTGTCTTAGCTTACACTGACAGAGGTAACGCAGGCGAGCGAAGCGAGCCTGTTTGACTCACTGACACTGCTGATACTGTCGGGGTTCCAGGGGCAGAGCCCCTGTTAAGGCGAGCGAAGCGAGCCTGCCGGCTAGTTTACATTATAAAATCATGGTGGTGAGATTATGGTTGTAGGATATGTACTTAAAACTCTTTAAGAATTAATAAGATTGAAAGTTATTAATATTCTATAGGAATCTCCTCTTTAGGAGCCATGGATGAAGGATTTACAATCCTTCAAATTTGCTATCATCCAATAATTCGATTGTTATAATCCAATCAAATAAATCACAATAATATTATTGAGAAAGAATCATACCATATAAAACTCTATTAGAGTTTAAAAAGTAATATAAAAGAAGTATGAATCTCCTAGTTACTCCTAACCTCCGTATCTTCTAACGTCGTGAGTTACTTATAACTTTTTAGCGAATTACTTGTTTACTGTTCTGTAAAATAGTGTTCCTTCTCAAAAATCTGTAGGTGCTAGGATTTGAGAATGGAATCCTTTATTCCATATTCTCCTCCTACAAACCCTACCATACCAAGTACAACCGATAAATATTTTTTAAAACATTTATATATAATTATATACAGTATACATATATATGATCTGTATGTAATAAATGATACACCAACCCTTATCCCCCAACCACTTTTGTTACACTCCAAAAAATGGCGATACTCTGTATCTTTTTCGGAACTGGCTCTAGCAAGCATTTTCAAACAAAGGATGCGATCAAATGTTCATCGAAAACCTGTTGGGATTTTTTTCTGATACCGCTTAACTGTGGTTTAAAAGTGGTTTAACTGAAGTAGCGGATGATATATCATACGATCTTTAAAAGGCAGGGACCCTTCATCTAATGTTACTGGCTTATCCAAGGGGATATCATTTTTAACCTGTTTTTTATTCGAATATTTTCGGGAGCTATGTTACAATCTAGGTGTAATGCACCAATCACTGATGAGATGGAAGCTATTAAAGAGTGTTGGAATTTATACCTGAGGCCTGTTTTGTTGAATATTAGAAGTTAGGAGCCCTGTAAAACAGGGAGATGGTGGATATTACAAACATAATAAAATCTTTAATTATTAATATTTCTTTAATTTTTCTGAAATTATTACCCTTTGAAATCCCTTTATTAATTAACCAGAGAAGAATACCGTAACTTAGAAGTGGATTGACAATCTTGTAGTAGAGAAAATCAAAAACATAAATTTAGAAAAAAAGAGACAATATATATTTTTCACAAGAGATAAATAATTTTACAAGGGATACATGTTTCTATGATCAAACATGTTCACAAATTCTCGACAAGGATTTCATCTACAAGTTATTTATCTCTACAATCATTGTTTGACTTATGATAATAATGATAAAATATTGATCATGGTACAGTATTCGTAAACTTTCTTCAAATATATTTTCGAATCAATTTTTTTCACAAATTAAATTAAGAAGGTACCTACAGTTCATTTTATACTGTAAACTTAAATATCCAAACTTCCTTGAAAAAAAATATTAAGATATATCTATCATTCATTTATTTCCTTCAAGTTCGATTGTCACATTGACAATGTCACTCAATATCATTGTCATCTGTATTTATATAAACAATGAATGCACAGCACTGTTTGATGTTTGGCTAGAATTTAATTTTGGCTATAAAAATAAAACTCTTATCAAAAATGCATTGAATTATTACGATTATAATTATTACGGAAGTTCAAATAGTAATAATTTCCGTTATCATTTATTGATAAAAATTTTAGGACAATCCAATACATTGTATCCAATTTTAGCCTTCAACATTGTCATCATCCACTACTTTCTTCTCTTCTCTTTCTTTCACTCTCTATTTCTCTTCCTCTCTCTTTTTCTCTTTCTTATTCTCTCTTATCACTCTCTCTCTCTCTCTCTCTATCTCTCACTCTCTCTCTCTCTTTCCCATTTTTTTCTTTTCCGTCGTGAACCAAACAGGAAGCAAACTCCTAATTGGTAGATGAGTGTTATATTCGATTTTATTATTATTTATTAATTGATTAGAATCGAAAACTTGACAAGTTTGGAGGTCATTGAACCTAAAATTAATTACTCTGAATTCCTTCTCTTGTTTGTTTCCTCTTACAGTTACAGATAACCAATAACCAATACAATGAAATTTTGTAACTGTTCCCTTATAAATAGAACTGAAGTATAGTCTGTCATCCAAGCAATGAAGACATTCTGGCAAGATGGGAAATTACTCCAGCACGGTCAATATTGGTTCAAATAATATAAATTAGGTCTTAAATTGTATAAAACGTTTTGCTTTACAATTTGAGACCATATTTATAATTTTTAAACCAATATTGACGGAGCTGGAGTTATTTTCCCATATTGTCAGAATGTCTTCTTTGCTTGGACAGATAGTTTGGTCGTGCAAAAAAGACATTCCGGCAAGTTGGGAAAATGACTCCAGCTCGGTTAATATTTGTTCAAAAACGATAGATTTGATCAAAATGTAGAAAACAATGTTTTCTACAATTTCAGACCAAATTTATACTTTTTGGACCAATATTGACTGAGCTGGAGACATTCTTCCCTCGCGCCAAAATGTCTTCTTCATTTGAAATATTATTGATTTTTTTGTACTTATTGTAAGCTATATAACATTGTGTCTGTCAGAATTTTGGCTTTATTTTTTATTTTAAAATTTAGAATTAATAGACGATGTTTATTATTCAACCATGTAAACTTGAAATTCTCTGAGGTGTTATTTATTGAAAAAGGACATAATCTGAATTTGGACACTTTAATCAAAATTGGAATAGAAGAAGTATTGGGCTCACGCCAGTTTTCTCATTCCCTCATTCAATATTGGAAATATTGTATTATTCTATTAAAATAAATAAGCAAATAAGTTTGTTGATTAATCAACAAATGGGGTTATCTAAACTCGAGATAGTATTCTCCAAAAAATTTTTAAGAAAGTTAAGCCATCAGCAGGATATGAACCCAAGGTGTTGAGTATGCGATCCTTACTTATTAGAATTTAATTTTCAAATTCTTGTATAGGCTACTTGTTTGTTGATAATTCATTATTAAATAAATTGGTAGCTCATCCAATTGAAATTCAAATTCATCCACCAGCACATCACAATGAAAGTGATAAAGATTTACTAAAAATATTTATATCAGTTATTATCAGATAGTGATAATTTTTTTATCTTTAGCTCAAGTCAAGCTCAATCTGATTACAGTGACTATATAAGTCACTAGATAACTCATAAGTCACTATATAAGTCATAGATAGTCACTTATAATTATAGTCACTGTAAATCTGATATATTCACGATTTACCTGCAAATAATATGAGTATGTTACAACCAGTCTCAACAGAAACTATAAACAGGTTCCTATGAAGCTTATATTGTCGCAGAATGTCTCCCGCAATGTAATCTTATCCACAGGAATCATGGTTGGGCCGTCACTGACTTTTGTCACAAAGGAGAGTGCAAGTTTTCGTCTACATACTCTGTTCAACGAGAGTTTAGAGTGAATTCAATCTTCTAGGTTCTCAAACTATAACTCACTTCGAACTATAATTCATTTTCTAGGTGTTATAAATAAACTATATTCAAACTATACTCACTTAACTAAGAAACTAAACTCAAACTATAATTCACTTTTATTATAATGATTGTACTGTAATTTACTTAAGCTTAACTTAAGCTTTCAACTCACTACGTATAGTATTCGAGATTACTCAAAGGAAGAGATATCTTCCATTTTTTATTCAGTGGCGTATTCAGGGGGGGGGGAAGAGGGGAAAATTGAGGACAAAAAAATGTGTATTCATTTCTTAATTGAGGATAGCGAGAAGAGAGCGTTATACATTAAATGAATAAATCCAATTAAAAACTTTATATAGATGTAAATTACAAAAAAATGATCAGGTTTTAGTGTCTAAAACTAGTGTCAGGATTGTCTAAAAACACGAGTTTTCAGTTACTTTTTCCAAACTTTTCGGGGGTGTGCCCCCGAACCCCTCCCCCCACCATTGAGGGTTATTCCATACCCCCCAGACCCCACGGAAGATTCCCCACACAATCCTCCTTGCCTCCCTCACACGATTACTAGATTCACAATATATTGTATTTCACTATCTTAGACGCAAATATTATAATTTTCAATTTAATTTTACAATCAATTTTCAATTTGAAACCATTCAGCCTACTCTCTAACTATTTAATTCTTTATCTCCAATATCAATGTGGGCTACTTTAGTTTTTTTTTCAATTATTCCTTATTTTGTTTCTTGATTTAGTTACATTTAATAGCTAAAATTCAACTTTATCAAATTGTATTCTATTGCATGAATAATTATGAACCTGATGAAAAACCGTTAGGTTCAACAAGACATTTTTGTAATGTCTTTTTGAATAAATTGAATGAAGAATTAATTAATCAGTACACTTTAAACACTTTCTGAACAGTACATAGAGTATGAGTATCCATTGATTAATCAGTTTATTATAATAAAATATAAAACGAAATGCGAGAGATTGAGAACAGGAGAGAAGCAAAGAAGGTTAGTGGCTATATATATTATAAAATATAGAAGTAAGAGAAAAAAATAAGAGAACTAGAAGAAAAGAAGGACGATTTTTTCAACAAGAAACATATAATTAATCTTGAGCGATTACACGAGCCGGCTGTGGGCCAAATTCCGTATCCGAGGTAGTTCGGAATCTCGGAAGCTATTCTGCAGCCAAGTCTGCTATATTTGCTATTGTATTTTTTTGTAAAAGTTGGCTTACTCCACTGTCTTGTTATAACGTTATAAAAAAATGCATTTTTTCTTCCAACTGCGACAATACTTATTCTTTGTATCATTGCATTACTGTAGTAGATTGTAGTTTATAGGATTGAGAGAAGTTATACCGTAACAGTTTTTCTGGACACCTAGATATCTTCTGGTTCTCTCGCGCTAAATTTCGGAAAGCATTATATCTATATCTATAAAAGCGAAATGGCACTGACTGACTGACTGACTGACTTATTCATCACCAGAGCTAAAAATCCACTGAACCGAATGCGTTCAAATTTGGCAGGCATGTTCAGTTGGACGTTTAGACGCTAAGAACGGATTTTAGGAACTTTTCAAGGATACGCCAAATATTATAGTTTTTCGGCGTTTTCTCAATTTTTTCGAGAACCAATCGGTAGAAAATGTTGATATTTTGCGGGCAGGTTCAGATAAGGTCTAGAAATGTTGTGTTGAGATATTTTTGAATTCCGTTCAAGATTACGCCAGTAATTGGGGTTTTCAAAATTGTAGATGTTTTGCGGGTTGCATATCTTCCGCCTTCATACGACCAATACAATCCTTACTGTAAATTCAATGGTTCAGCGAGATTATAGATGGAGAAATTTAGAAGATATAGAATCAAGTTTCAAACTATGTCCGATATAGTTCCCAAGGTTACGCTCAATATCAGCGTTTTACTATTTTTTGTAATTTTCGGAGTTTTTCTTGGATTTTTCGAGAATAAATTGGTAGAAAATGTTCGAAATTTAGGTAAGAACAGGTCCAGATTAGGTCTAGAAATGCTGTGATCAATAAGTTTTCAATCCCTTCTGAACGGAATTTTCAGGCGAGCGAAGCGAGCCTGTTTGTCTCAGCTGACACTGACAGAGGTCATGCAGGCGAGCGAAGGAGCCTGTTTGACTCACTTACACTGCCTATACTGTCGGGGGTCCAGGGGCGGAGCCTAGCGAGAAGGCGAGCGAAGCGAGCTAATATTATATTATATGATAATCTAGTATGAGCAGTAATCAACCACAGTAGCCTACATTGTTTGTATGCAAGTGTGGGTGTGCATATGGTTTGGGATGACGTTCATTTATATGTTGATTATTTTGTAATTAATTCTTTCAAATTTCGTTTTTTATTTACAATTTAATTCTTTCATTTTCAATTAGTAAATTGAATTCTCTGTATTTTAGAATTTCAAATTTTCATAAGTATTTGATTGTTCGTTTTCTTTTTTTTTGCATTTATTATAATTTCTATTAATTTCATTTATTAACTTACTATTTGAGTTATTTGTATTTATTTATTTTTCTTATTTCTAATTATTTTACTGTAAAAGCTTTACTGTAAAGGAGACATATTTGGGGAAACCCGTTGTCTCCATTGTGGAATAAATCAATTTTTAATTTTCAATTTATATTGTATTACTTTTTTATCAATAAATAACACAACTATAGTCTGTGCAAGCAGAGAAGACATTCTGATAAGATGAGAAAATGATTCCAACTCGGTCAATATTGATTCAAAATTATTAATTTGGTTTCAAATAGTAGAAAACGCTCTAATCTAAATTTTTTGACCGAATTTTTAATTTTTTAACCAATTTTGACAGAGATGGAGTCATTTTTTCATCTTGCAAGAATGTGTTGTTTGCTTGGACGGACTACAATAATAACAGTCAAATTTTTTCAATAAATGAATTCACTTACTGATCAAGAAGTAATATAATAGCAGTCGTGATGGAAAACGTTAAGGTTGAGTTGTAGGACTTCCTAGTTCTAACTCCGCCTAATAAAGAGTATTTTCATTTCATTTCAGAACGTCATTCAAAGACTGTTTAATCAATTGTATAATCAATTTTTTGAATTACAGAAATGTAATAATGTAGCTTTTTCTACCTAAATTCGTAGATATGACATCTATTATGATTATAAATATTTTTTTGTGTGGACACTTATTTTTGAGATGCGTGGCTAGGTCTGAATGTCATGCCAAATAGAAAACACATGCGTAGACCATTAGACCAACACCTGTTCACAAGTATTCTTGGTGCCTATTAATAATATTGCCTTTGACTTTTTTTAGAATTGGCTCTCTATTTTGTCTGGATCTCATAATTTTAATGCCGCCGTGTGATAAGCAACAGTAGAATAGGCCTAATATTCAATATTTACAACATAAGTATTTACTAGTTGATACTAAGTTACTTTAAATACTTTAGAGTACTCCATACAAACAATTCATTTCATTTCATTTCAATACCAAATCACCTATCTAGTAACCTACTTGAATAGAGTGGGTTTCAATCAAAATTGAGAAATACAATACCTACTGGAAAAGTAATTATATAATACATTTTGAAAATTGTAATATATTGGATTAATGGATTGATTATTGAGTATTGACTGGCGGCTGAATTGGAATTATACGTTTAAATTAAATTAATAGTGAATTCTAATTTTCTGAAAAATTAATAAATAGCCTACTGTAGGAATCTGAGAAAATGTTTTTGTGGTGGAGGATATTATTTATTATTAGTTATTCAATTGATTATTCATAATAAATATAGAAATCTGTTTATGCGGACGCCTTTCTTATTCCCTCTATTGTACTTGTAATAAAATGTAATGAATAAAGCTCAATTTTATTGGTTCAATAAAATTTACAACGAGACATAAGGAGCGAAATCGAAAAATTTTTTTCATGAAAACTAAAAATACAAATAGGCCTAGGCCTAAAATTAGGTAAGTTAAAGGATGAATAAATTTAATGAATTTGGGTGAAGGTGATTCCCTCAGTATTGTTTAGTAAGTTCAAGATGCTATTTTTGTTTTATAATTTCCTTAAACCCCTTGTATAATGAGCGTCTGCTGAAACCAGCAACAACATGTATCTGTGCCAAACACTTCAAGAGAAAATCTCCCAATCCCAACTAAAGTGTGTCCAAGCAAAGAAGACATTCTTGCAAGTTGGGAAAATGACTCCAGCTCGGACAGTATTGGTTCAAAAATTATAAATTTTGCCTCAAATTATAGGAAACATTCCGATCTACAATTTAAGACAAATTTTATAATTTTTAACTATTATTGACCGAGCTGGAGTCATTTTCCCAACTTGCCAGAATGTCTTCTTTGCTTGGACAGACTAAACACATACACATGATTTCTGTGGTTACGAGCTCTTTCTCTTTTCATCATTATTGTCTCTCTCAGTCTATTTTTCTCTTTCTCTCACTAGTGACTCTATCTTTCGCTACTCCTCTTCAACGCGCCGAAATAGCTCAGTTGGGAGAGCGTTAGACTGAAGATCTAAAGGTCCCTGGTTCGATCCCGGGTTTCGGCAAAGTTTTTTGACAAATTTCTAACATCGGAGATGTTTGATATATTTATAAAGACTGTCTTAATTAATGAATACCATTGAGAAAAAATAATATAGATTAATTATTCAATGTGTGAATAATTGCTAATATTAGCATTAATGATTTTCAAATTTAAAATTAAATGTTTCTTTGCTTTGATAGAATTAAATTAGTTTTTAAGAGGATTATAAATATATTGAATTACAAGATATCTGACAAGAATTTGATTGAAATCAGGCTATCATATTCTTGGATACTCAAATATTCATCATAATTTGTGATAATAGAGGTATTTCTCCTATTGAAATAAAAACAATAATCTAAAACAATATTGAAACTTTTCAGAAGGGCTGACTACTAGTCACGTAATATAATTGAATAACAATTAAACTTTCATGTAACTCTTTGTAATACAGTATCGAAAAATACTTTCCTTGAAAATAAGGTCAGATTCTATTACTTGTGATGGTGTTGTATGTGGATTTATTGATTTCAAATTTTATCTGATCAAAGATGTAATAATGTTACATTTAATTCACAACGACTGTATCTATGATGAACTATGCTACTTTTCAATACAACCCATATTGTTAGTGATTGAACTATCAATCATGTCACTATCAATTTATTGATAGTATCAACTATTATTGATAGACTATTTAACTATCAATTCATTGTATGTATTGTACAGTTTGATGAATAGGGAGATGATTCAAAATGTAATTAAATAAAATTTTTCCAATTATAGAAGGAGAATGGTAGGCCTACAGTAATAAATTGGGTCCAATATCTAATTTTTAAACGAGTAAAAAAATGTTTAAAAGTATTATTACATCCCCTAGTATTCATTTGGATGAAAAGTATATAGCATAATTATGTAGTATATAGTTCTGTATATGAATATGAAAATGCAAGAGATGCAATATTTTCTTTTAAAAATACATTCAATCAACTTAAATTCAGCCGTAAATGTTCCAAACCAACAATTTATTGTCTTATCAACACTTAAACACTCAACATTTATCAATATGACACAGCCTAGCTTCCGCATTATGAATGATTTTATTGTTGTTCTACTGTTATCACTTCCTGATGGAGCATCTGTGTGACATTTTTGATTATGACAAAACTGATGGGACAAACCAATGAATGCATGAACTGCGTCAGAGAATAAGAAAGAGCTTAGAGAATAGAATTAAATAATTAAGAGAATGGAATTGAAGAACTTGGAAAATAGGATTGAAGAGCTTGGAGAAACGAATTGAAGGACTAAGTGAAGAATACAGAGGTGAAAAGAACGATTGGAGAAAAGAGTTGGAGCTTTTGGAAAAGCTTTTTTATTATTCTGATAAATAATAGAGGGGAAAGGTTAAAATAAAATTAAGGCACCTTGTAGAATTTTTGTTTTAGTAACACATCATGTTTCTAGCCCAAATAATTTTCAAGTCTGAATGAAGCCTCTTTTCTATCAGTACATTAAAAGTTGCACTGTACCTCAAGGTACATGTTACATGCATATTTGCACATGTACCGGTAGGCTCAAGATGCGGTACAGATTACGGTATGTAGTTGTATGGAACAACGCAAATAAAAAATCAGCTGACCAGTGGGCCTTGCTTTATACAACTTCTATTGCATCTTCTGCCCGACATGTGCCCGCGACTTGTGGCAACGGACACCTACAAACAACCTTAAATTTATACCACTAAAAGTACGTTGTTACTGGTGCGACTAGATCGGTAATCGTTCGCAGTTGATCAGTTGTGGCCAATCACAAATGCAAATATTAAATAACAAGAAATGTGATTGGCCACAGCTGATCGACTGCGAACGATTATCCGTTCTAGTCGCACCAGTAACAACGTACCTTTACTACTAACTTCTTTTTTAAATCATGTTCATGTTCAAGGGTGCTTCGATTTTTAATTTTCTTTCTAAGATTTTCCTTCTATTATTTGTTAGAATAATAGAAAAAAGCTCTAATACTTCAATAAGAATTATATTCATGGAGGTTTATCGACTCTTAAGAGTCGTCATGTTTGAATAAACAGAATAAAACAACCTTAAATTGATACCACAACTAACTTCTTTTTTTTTTTTTTTTTTTAGCGAGTTTTTTGCAGCTTCAGATTTGCCGCTTCTCGCATCCCAATCGCCATTCTTCCTTATGGATCCAATCTCCTTCAGTTAGTCCTCTGCTTTCCATTTGTTCGTGTACATTTGAAATCCATTTCTTTCGCGGTCTTCCACGCTTATTTCTGTTTGCCGGTATCCAATTCCAGACCTTCAAAGGTATTCTCTCCTCATTCATTCTACGCAGATGACCATACCATTTTAATTGCTTCTCTCCAATGTCATCTAGTATTGTGTGTTTTGCGCTCATTCTCTCTCTTATGACTTCGTTTCTGATTTTGTCAAATAATGTTAATCCTAAGCTTCTCCTCCAGAACATCATTTCGGCTGAGAGAAGTTTTTGAGAAGTTATTTTGTCTACACTCCACACCTCTGACCCATACGTCATAACAGGCTCAATCATTGCCTGGTATATATTTTTTTTTGTTCTTATTCAAAAAAAAACTTCTTATTTTAAAAAAAAATGACTGTAATTAGTTGAAACATATATCATATATTTATTATATTTATAATATTATCATATATTTATCATATATTTTTGGTGTTTTTTTACTGAAATATTAACAGTTCGAAATTCTAAATTGATATTCATAGCTTTTTAATATTCGGGAGTGAAAATTTGTGATTTTGAAATAGTGAGTTTGAACATAACCTTTTCTAATATTTTCATCCAAATTAGGAGCAAAGACGATTTGAACACTCATGTCTGTGTTTTCACCTATCAGTATAATTGTCATGTATCTAATAAATAAATAAATAAACATGTAATGCATTGGAAAAATAATTCAAAAAGGGTACCTACTTTGATAATTATTTAGAATAAAAATCAGTTAAAATTATGTGTTTGTTTATTAAGGGTGCTTTGATTTTTAATTTTAATTTGAGATTCTCCCTCTATTATTCATTAGAATAATAAGAATTCTTTTCTAAAAGCTCTTACTCTTCTATCCAAGCCATTTAATTACATTCTGATTCTAACTCTTCAATAAGAATACAATATTATGAAGGTGCTGGAAGCCAAAAATGTGCAAAAAAGAAGACGAACGCCTATAGAGCAATGGTGGTCAACTTTTGTCCGGGACTGTACAGCCGGATTCTTGTCCGAGGCCTGCTTCCTGAACGGAAGGGATCGGATCATCCACTTGTTATTAAGTCGCTTCTACTTTTTTTCAACCGTAATTCCAACCTGAACTTGGTTGCCTCTTCTTATAAAGAAAATGTATTAATGTTTCCATTCATTGATTAATTCATCATTTAATTTGTATTAATAAACTGATAAATAAAATGAGATTGAATTTAAAGTATGAAATTCTTCAAGATTAATTTGTGAAATTGTGTTTATAAATTTTATATTATGAACTATACTCTGAACATACCTAAAAATCTTGTTTCAAGTTTATTTCATTTGCATAGTTTGATTCTTTTTTTATACTGTATATCTAAGCACATAATGATAGCTGATTAAATTTTATATATGACAAAATACAACTCAATCTCATACAATAAATTTCAACAATGATACAATACCTATAAATTGAATTGCTTCATCAATAATTGTATCATATAACATAAAATAGTCTTTTATCTAAGTGGAGTTTATCATATAACGTACCAAAATATTGATGGATCCTTTTCATCTTATCAAAGGGAAAATTGAATTGTCTGTAAAAATATAAATTGCTATGATAAGTTTAATACAGTTACTGTAGCCTATTATAGAAATTACTGATAAATAAAAACTGGATAAAGAAATAGAGGTCATAGATGAAATAAATAATCAGTGAAAATTGAAGAGTACTACCATTTAAGATGAATAATAAAAAAATTAAGGAAACTGGTTCATTGATAACTATAAGAATGAAAAATCAAAGTAAGATTGATGATACATGTACGAAAAATGTTAATGGGTTTAGAAGAGGAAAAACAGAAGCCCGACTTATCAGATATATGTTGCAGGAAAACAATAAAGTTTTTTTAAGAATAACTTTTACATTTTTTTTTTAAAGGTGAGTCTAAATTACTGTTAATGTGTCATTGGATACCTTTTCATTTTCTGTGGTAAGTTTTAATATATTCAATAGGTATTTCAAACAAAATTAAACTGAATTAATAAGTTTTTCTCTTGAGCGTTTCACACCAAGCTCTGAACCGAAGTCTGAATAGATCTACTGTGTATATTATAAAAAGAAACTGAATTTAAAAAATACATATACACTAAACAGAGACGAAAAAGAAATCAAGTTCAACCAGGAAAACAACCGATAGAGCTCAGTATGAACCTAGGTTGAGGAAAAATACAAGAAATAGTTGGAAAAAAATTTGGGAGTATTATGTCTTTAAATTGATTGTGATGTTTTATTTTGAATAAATAATCATTTCGAGCTAAGACTATTCTGAAACAGTATTGAGTCATTTGAAGTAAACAAAATAACAACATAGACTACTACGGGTACAGTGAATGATTTTCATTTGCTGGATAGAATCACGTCGTGTTAAAAAATGTAAAATTTTTGAGAGCCTATTGGTTAAGCTGATAAGTCAATTTAGTCAATACGGAAGTTAATATTTCACTATGAATTGAAACAAAGTAAACATACCTATCCAGGGTGACTACTGTTGCAATGACAAACCATTGTAACAATACGACACAGTCCCGACAAAACAAATTGTCTATGCTATGACGTGTCGTTGCTATGTCGTTTATTGCCATTATTGGTTATGGTTAGTCGTGGATAAGGTGAAGCAAAGAAGATCCTCTGGCAAGATGGGAGAATGACTCCAGCTCGGTCAATAGTGGTTCAAAAATTATTGATCTAGTTTCAATCGTAGGAAACATTCTGATCTACAATTTGAGACCAAATCAATATTTTTCCAACCAATATTGACCAAGCTGGAGTCATTTCCTCATCTTGCCAGAGGACGTATTCTTTGAATCGTAGGAAACATTCTGATCTACAATTTGGGGCCAAATCAGTATTTTTTCAACCAATATTGACCAAGCTGGATCTTTCCCTCATCTTGCCAGAGGATGTCTTCTTTCAATCGTAGGAAACATTCTGATCTACAATTTGAGACCAAATCAGTATTTTTTCAACCAATATTGATCAAGCTGGAGTCATTTCATCTTGCCAGAGGATGTCTTCTTTCAATCGTAGGAAACATTCTGATCTACAATTTGAGACCAAATCAGTATTTTTTCAACCAATATTGATCAAGCTGGAGTCATTTCCCCATCTTGCCAGAGGGTCTTCTTTGCTTGGACAAACTATAGGCACCCAATACTCAAGCCGCCTTATTAAGCAGTTTATAAAGGCATTAAGACTATTTTTGAACCTTAATTAAAAAAATCATTCCAAATCACGTTGAAGCAGTTCTCTATATTATTGTGCGACGTATTTCACTCAAATATTTTACATAAGAAGTTGCGACGATCTTCTGGTCTGCGAAACCGCGCATTGATTCGCAAAAAAGTAACCGCGATCAATGAATACGTAACAGCTGATACTGAGTTTATGGATCAGGTCACAGGAAGTCCAGACGCAAGACGCAGACAGAAAAACACGCTGCACTGCAATGCGTAATCGTTAGATGACAGCCGAATCTAGTTACAAAGACGTGGAAGGAGCGAAAGAAGAAGGTGGAGAAGAAGAAGGAATGGAGACGATAAAGTATGAGAAGGGGGAGGAGAAGAAGTAGGAGAAGAAGGAGGAGAAGAAGGAGGAGGATGAGAAGAAGAAGAAGACGAAGAAGGAGGAGGAGGATGAGGGGAGGAGGAGGAGAAGAAGAAGAAGAAGAAGAAGAAGAAGAAGGAGGAGGAGGAGGAGGGGATTAGGAGGAGGAGGAGATGAAGAAGAAGGAGGAAGAAAAAAAGATAATTTGAAAGATATGAGCGAAAAGAATATATAAAAGAATGAAACTATCCATTCTCTGTCCTGAATTATTCAGGAATTGAAGAGAATAGTCCGCCAAAGCAAAGAAGACATTCTGGCAAGATGGGAAAATGACTCAAGCTTGGTTAATATCGGCTGAAGAATAATAAATTATAAACATCCTGATATACAATAATTGGAGACCAAAATTCATCATTGAACCAAAACTGATTGATCTAGACTTATTTTCCCATCTTGCCAGGATGTCTTCTTTGCTTGGAAATACTACCTGAGATCAATTGATAATGGTGTAAATAGCTGACGCGAAATGAGAGGAGGTTTCGTTTGTCTCTTATACCTGATGTAACCTACTAACAGCTGATGTAAAGCGGAGGGTATGCGAGAGGCGTCAAAACTTCCGAAAAAATAATGACCACATTATTAGGCCTACCTTCACGAATTAGGTAACTACAGTATTCGAGAATTGAATTGAAGAAGCTCTGGACTCTGGCTTGGCACTTACCTGTTTTCTCCTTCCTTAATACCGTATTTTTGTGTTGGTATCAACTTGAGTAGATGAATAATATAGTAACAAAAAAAAAAAAAAGAAATAGGAAGAAGTGTTAAGAAACGAAGCTATGAAGAAGATTTGAGGAAAATATGAGCATTAGGAAAACCAAACTATAGTCATAGTCACTAAAAGGAAAGAAGAAAAAGACAGAAATGTCAAGAACAAGGAAGAAATAAGATAAGAAAAGACCGCATGACAAAAAGGTGTCGTGAATATAGTACCGTAACAACTACAGATATAAACACGTCATGAAGTGGGAGGGAGTATAACCTGTTACCATTATTGTAGGAGAAAGACAAGAATACAGACTTTATTATACAATCGACCACGCAGGCTGTATATTCTCTGATACCACTGCTTTTAGTATGATAATTTCCTGAATTTAAGGCATTATATTGACAACATAGCTGTTGGAGCGCATTCTATAAATTTTTATCTGTTATGACCTAATTATCGATTCCAATTGGTATCGCATATATTGTCTTCTGCATGATGAAGTATCTATTGATATCTTTTATTTTAGAACCATCATCTAGGCATAGATAAATGAAAACTCAATCCGATATTGACAACATCAAGATTGGATCCAAGGATCACTTGTGAGTAAACCAGGCATTACATAAGATGATTCTTCTTTCATTTTTCTCCTAATAATAATAATAATAATCCTCTTCTTCTTCTCTTTCTTGCTCTTCTGCGTCATATTCATTGACCCTCTTAAAATCTGTTTCAATCTTTCCGTTCCTCCATATCCATTATATTCTCATCTAGTTCTCTCCTATTACTTTTCGTTTCCTCAATGTCATTTTTTGCAATTTTAATTTCTTTTTATTTTTTTCCCCTTGCACCCCCATCCCCAAAAATTAGTACATTATCAAAACTTCTAACAATATCGTATTGTATCTCTTAATTTTCAACGTTTCCCACTTAGTAATAACATAAATATCAAGCAGTGTATTCAATTAAATTTGTCAATAGCACAATCACTAAAATATTAGTTGAAGCGATTACTCGAGATTGTTTGTATTTGTATAAGAGTAGTGTATTCAATTGATTAACTTACTCAATAGCACAATCACTACAATATTAGTTAAAGATTACTCGAGATTGTTTGCATTTGTATAAAAGTATTTGTGTTTGTATTTTAATATAAAAGTTTTATTGTATGGGAAGTTAATGAACCCTTTCTTTTGCATAGTTGTAGGGTCTATACAAGAATATTCCTCTCACAAAAAGTGTCCAGTAAACAATGCACAAACCATCATCTAACTTTAGAACGACGTTCTTTTTGTTGTTGGCGAGACACAATAGAAAATAACTGGATTAAAGTAGGCAATAGTTAATTGGAATAAAACATCATCGGGGCAGGGCGACAACCCGGGGTTACTTCGCGGCACGTGGGAAAAGGGAACTTTTCAAATGCGCGAGGGAGATTTTCGTCCGCAGTTGGTAGGGCGACGTTGTGTAGCGCTACCTGTTGGAACAAATGTAAACTGTCAGCTGATTCCCCGACAAATTTTGTTGACAAGGAAACACTTGCTCGCCGGTTGTAGAGTTGGAAGGAGCACATCCGCTAAAAATATTATAATGTACAAGTTTCCTCGAGTGTTATGATAATTATCCAACTAAACCCACATTTTCTTTCAAAGTGAACGTTTATTGTGTGATCTAAAAAGTGTTCAATTTATTTGTGCCGACGGCAACAATGCCCCTGAGAACTTTCGGTAGAAACTGATTTTTTTGTTTTGTTTTTACTCTCCGCGCATCCGTGTTTATTCCTCCGCGGCTGTTTTGATCTATTTCTTTTGAAATTTTTGTGAAGTATTTCGTTCTCTTCTACTTGTATGCCTTCTGCCGGTTGTGATAAAACCGCCATCACGTCTGTGAATAATAGTAATTATTTCTTCAACTTTGATCCAGCATTCACCGGACGTTTCGTTAACAGTTTGGATACAAATCATACGGGAATACATTCAGGTTAGTATTGATAATACATCAAAATCTATTGTACTGCATGATCATTCACCAATTTTCAAAACTATAAGTTGAAAGTTACAACCTACAATAAAAATTTGTTTATTTGAAAGAATACAATGTAACTTACTTATAAGATAGAACACATTTATATTTAAGTTTTTCTAAATCTTTAGAAGTATTTCAAATGGCCTGAATGTTATGTTTACATACAATATTTTCTACATAGTAAAATAACAATTCTATCTGCTGAGATCATTCAAGATTTGAGAAATCCAGGTTCTTGTTTGGCCCTGAAACTCTCATTATTTTTATAATGTGTTTGCATGGATTTGGATTATCAGCAAATAATCTATTATCAAATGCATAGATTATCAATAAATGTGGAATTTAACTGCAATTTTACCTTCTGAAAATCATCATCATCATAATCAACCCTCAACTAATCTAGATTATTATCTCAAATTTGGGGCTCTCTTCATGGACGGAAATACCTGCTTACTTTTTAGGGATCAGTCGGGAAGTCTTGAGGGGGGAGAGGGCTGTTGAGGAGTCTTAGGTCCTCAATATCTTTCTATTTAGTGCTGATAATATGCATGAGATCTATTAATATTTTTGTGGGGCCAGGTCCCCCCGAATCTCCCCATGGTTATTCTCTGGTTCTCAGACCTGTCCTCAGAAGTACCCTCTGGTTTTGATACCTTCTGGTTTCCTCTAAGTACCTGTCAACAATAACTAATGCTGAGTTTATCTTGACAATGAATAAGACAATTCAATGAATACCGTACCGTCTTATTAATAGAGCAGTAAAAATGTATGGAAGTTTTATATCATCGATTTATTTGTGGTTGATATTTGTTTATTGTAATAATTGTGGTTAATATTATTTATTATATTTGATTTGTGAATAAAAACTAGATAATTTTTTTGAATTTTAATAAACAAATCTGGCTCAATCTACTTGATCATGTTAGCATTATCATGTTTTAATTTATTAGAAAAATTAAATATTATCTTGACTCTGGGTCTAAAATCGGCAACAGCAACTTGTTGAATATTATTACTGTTTATAGTCCAGCACCTAGGTTTGAGTAATAATTTACATCAATTACGTTCTGAAAATAAAGCACAATATTCAACTTAATTGATTAATATGTTTCATTTTCACTACCGCAATAATTAATGAATTGCCAATTACACTGGATTATTTTTGAATAATGCATTATCAATTAACTCTTATCTGAAGGCTCTTGAGTTGATTATTATAATATTTATTAAATTTTATCACAAAAATCTGAGTATTAGTTTTGTATTCAAACGTCAAGCTTCAATTTCTTGTTTTCAAGTAAGAATAATGTATTAAAATTTGAATGTTATCATTATTCAATTACCTCATTTATACGTAATTTATGAACTACTTATCATCAAATTAACGTCTTTGGCATAATTGATCTAATCAATAAAGGATCGATTTTGTTGGCAGGTCTAATTACCATGCTTTCACTCTTCTACCAAATTTGGATTGAATCAAATTTGTAGACATTTTGATTGCTTAGAATGAGCGTGTTTTAATAATAATAATTTGACAAATTACTTCAACAATTTACGCAATTTACAGACTACTAAATTACGCATTTTTAAATTTTGATTAGGAATTGAAGTCTTGCATTATCTTTATTATTGAATAATATTCATTATCTCTTATGAAAATACAGTTTAGTTGAGAATAATTACTGTGAACTTCAAGTGTTGGCTACCTCAGTTAGGCTATTTAATCAATTATTGGCAACAACTTTATCAATTGATAAGGGTCTGTTAACTTAATAATTGTAATTTTATCAATAATAAGGGCTTCACTTGATAATGATTAATCAAAATTATGCGTAAGTTAGGTTCAATTAGGTTATTAGATTGCACTCTTCATAAGATTTTGACTAGTCATTGCAATAATAACTTCTTCACTAATGAGAGATGATGATAATGATATAACTCATGATAACAATAATCATATAACTATAACTAGGTAACTAGATAATTGATGATAATTATATTTTTAATCTTATATACAATAAATATTAGTAGCCCTAAAAAGCATATTGAACATTTATCCAACTACTATAATTTTGTTCCGTCATTATCAATATAATGAATCCCTATTTGAGTTTTATTTGGTCAATATTATTACCAAATAACATAGTTCAATTAGCTAGAAGAATGTACAAGAATGTATTCTACTTCATTATAATGACGATGGTAGGCTACTGATCATGGTGTTCATGTTTCCTAGATTCTTCTTGATTTTATTTTCCAAACTTTGTGAAAATCTGTGAAATTTCAGTGTTTTTAACTGATATTCCTTGGAAATTATGTCTTGAAATGAAGTATTATAGAGCATTTTAATTGAGGATGATGAACTTAGTACAAATAGTACATCTCCTTTCAAATACATGCGTTGGATCAAAATTTTCACTTATTAGAAATTTTCTATTGTTTGAGAAGTTTAAGAACGATTTAAGTGAGGGCAAAAAAGAGGCAGAACTATTTTTAGAGCTGTGGTTGAACGGAACCATCTATAAATAGCTGTTGAACAACAGTAGAGATTTGCAACATTGAAGGGAAATATTCAGATATAATTTTAGGAAGATGCGGTCTAAACAGGATACAATATCTTGTGGTGGGGATCGACTACATCCGTTTCGATTTACGGTATCTGGAATATTAGTTGCCAGAAATATTATTAAATTTTTCTTGCCAAAAATTTATCACAGCATTCCATATCCAGTTGATTTGTCTAATAATAATATGGTTTAAGACAAATAACCACTGGCGGCTCGTACCAGGTGAAGTGCCCGTATCTTTTACTGTATAGCACTTCACCTGTTTCGTGGGCACGAGCCGCCAGTGCAAATAACCATCATTCCTCCCGAAGTGATTTTTTTGGTGGGTGAAGTTAGACTAGGTTGAAGATTTAAATTGACGTAGGGTAGTAAGAGGAAATTTGTAAGTTTAAAGAAGTTTGAAGATTTAAATTGGCATAGTTGGATATTGATAAAGATTAAATTGTCATTTCTATCATTTAACACCATTTTTTTAGAATAATCAATTACAGTATTTATACCTATCAATTACATTTTTATTGTATTTTATGATTATTCTTAATAATTTCTTCAATTTATTTACAATATTAATTTGATGAATTATAATAACACACCATGAATTATCTCCTTTATAATTACAGATCTAATTCCCAATCTATTGAAACTTTTCAACCTTAATTTCCCGAATAAATTTTATTTATTCCATTTCTACTTGTAAGATATTTAAAAAGTAATATGATTGCTGATATTCCCTTTAAACAATCACAAACCACATTCAATTCTTACACCCTTTCCATAGTAATTCCAATAAGCTGTATCAACCCAGTTATATCAACCCAATAGGCTATACATATTCAATCCAGACTACAATATATTCATAGAACAATAAACTTAGTTGTGGCTATTTCTAAGCTGAAATATTTTACAATCCATGCAATTAATTATATCTACCTATTGAACTATAACCATAATTATAATTCTATACTAAAACATACTATTATACAGCCCATGTAACTCATTAATCTTTCTCTAGATTAGAGGAATTAAACGTTTTGAATCTTCATGACTAAGGAATTTTACTTTAAAATTTTCAAGACATATCCTGTAAGATGCAACGATAACACTTGGTTTAGTGCGAACAATTTCAAATATCCACTCGTGTAGTGCCGTAATATTCCCATCATAAATTAATACTTTCCCAGAGTGCATAATTGTAAAAATTCACAAAAATAGCATACTTCAACCGATTTCAAGTATGCTTTGACGTCACATGAAAGTGCTTCTGAATAAGTTCTTGTATAGTCTTTCCAAACAAAAAAGACATTCTGGTAAGATAGAAAAATGACTACAGATCGGTCAATATTCGTTCAAAAATTATAAATTTGGTCTTGAATTGTAGAAAAAATTATTCTCTGCAATTTAAGACCAAATTTATAATTTTGTAAACAATATTCAACGAGCTGTAGTCATTTTCCCATCTTCCCAGAATGTCTTCTTTTGTCGAGATTACTTGATTAATGTCGATTTTGTGGTACTTGAGTACCACTTGAGAATATCCACGCCAGGAACTCAATCTAGTTGTAAAAAATGTAATAAATTCTGTTGTCTCCGTAATGAATAAAAAATTTAAAAAACGCGTCATACTCTTTTCCATTTCCGTTTACAATTATTAAACAACGCCATTGACATTGAAGTTAGTCTGTCTTGATTGCTCTTATCGTTCACTTTATTATGTTTCGGTTTTACACTTGAATTTTTTGTAATTTTTTTTAAACAATGAGTTCTTGATTAAAGTACGAGTGATGATGGCTTCTCAAGGAAAGGAGAAGTTTATCACCGTACTATCAAACAGCATTTTAATAGTCATTCCAATAATCATGTTAATCCAAGAGTTGGATTCGTCATAAACCAATATAATTCTACTTAGGAAGAAGTAAAGATTTAATTAACTTGGAAGAAGTAAATTTGAATTGGAGAGCAATTATTCAACTTTATTGATGAGGAAGTGTTTTTGAAATTGAAAAAATTTAGTGAGTTGTTATACTTTTAACTTGATTTATTCAATTGGTTGAATGTTGATCCCTTTTTGCACAAATTACTATCAGCCTGTCCAAGCAAAGAAGACATTCTGGCGAGATGAGGAAATGCCTCTAGCTCAGTCAATTATCCAGCACCAGCTCAGTTTGATTTGAAAGTCAATATTTGTACAAAAAATATATTATAAATTTATTCTCAAATTGTAAGTTGTATAAACATTCTGCTAATACTAATTTTTCTTAGGGCTACTGTATTTATCAAAACTAACAGTTAATAAAGATCAAAGTACCCTTTAAAAATATGTAAAAAGATATTAAAGATTTTAAACGATGATAAACTTCATGATCTTCATCAATGCATATATTTTAATTGGAAGTTTAGATAAATATTCTGCTCTACAATTTGCTAACAAATTTGTTATTTTTCAACTCATATTGACCGAGCTGGAGTTATTTTCCCAACATATGCCAAAATGTCTTCTTTGTTTGGACTTACTATACCTTTGTAAAGTGGAGAAGCTACCGGTATTTTTTTTAGCTACAAATACTTCATTAATAGTAATAGCATAGCTTCCTTCTTTCAAAGGAAGCTATGGTAGTAGCAATGATAATGATAATAATAAGAATGGTCTTTCATCCAGAGAAGTTCATTGATGCTAAAAATTCACATTACATAAAAAAAAACCCAATAGTTTGAGAATTTAAAGTCTCAATCTAAAATTTTAAATGTCATAAGTTGTACATTCAATGTTGTGACCCCACTATATAGAATATGAGAAACCACTAGATTAAACCACCAATGAATATAATTAAATACAGCGTCAGTTGGTTAGATTTAGTTACTTCGCGTTATTTCTCAGATAATACAAGTATTCTCTCATTCTAGGCAATTTTACTATTTATCTATCCTACTACTACATTATATTTTACATTGTCAATAGCTTCTGATTTTCTCGAGTTATTTATCAGATAGGCCAGGAATTCGGTTATTCTAGGCGTTTTTACCATTTATCGGTTGAGCAATTTATATGGAGGATGAAGCATAACTTCCAGGAAGTGTGCTGCTGGTAAAGTCTGTCCAAGCGAAGAAGACCCTCTGGCAAGATGAGGAAATGACTCCAGCTCGATCAATATTGGTTCGAAAAATATTGATTTCGCCTCAAATTGTAGATCAGAATGTTTTCTACAATTTGAGAACAAATTTATAATTTTTGAACCAGTATTGACCGAGCTGGAGTAATTTTCCCATCTTGCCAGAAGGTCTTCTTTGCTTGGACAGTCTATACCGCTTGACGACCTTGGGGTCTTTAGAGTAAGCTCCAACGAAACTGTCGTTCGGCCAATGTCTTTAATCCATCACGGCTCTCTTAGGACAGTCTGAAAGCTGTCACGAGAGCGGAACTATTTAGATGTGGTCATTGTCGACATGACAAGCTCTCGAAGACCGCTCGCAAACTGTTTTGATAGAGCTGAGAGTTGATTAAAATCGTTCGCCACACGCCAGTTATTTTCATGTCTTCTTGCAGTCGCCATTCGCCCAGTCAAGTTCCGCGTGAGACAGTCACGTGTAGCCAGAGCTGCGCCAGTGACGTAAAAAATGTTCTTTGTTGAAGCGTCAAGTGCACGTGGGGTTAGGGAGTTGTGAGAGGGAGGGTTAAATAAAATATTGTCAAATAACCTCTGATTTACAGTAAAACACTTCAAAATCTCGTTTGACAATATTTTAATGTTTTAATATTTTTATTTCAAATGGATAACTACCACAATGTCACCTTCACAACTACTGAGGGAGGGTTGGTTCCTTGGTTTTACATACAAGTACACGAAGATCCATTATCAAGTTTTCGTTTTCAATCATAGCCTCCAGTCCTTGAAGATTACTACATATATTGATTACTGATTAGCTGTTGTTTGTCATATTGAAATTGATAAAAATTATAAGTTGAATTTATTGAGAACTTAATACAAACTCTATTCTTTTCAGTTGTGGAGTCGATACTCAATAAACTATGATGTATAGGCTAGTAGTAGCCTATGATGTATAGTAGTACACAAAAAAATATTCGTGTAACTTGGCTGGCTCAGGTCTGGCTGGCTCTCATCAACATTAGCCTACTACGCTTGTGGGAGAATGGAAGAGAGGGCTTGCATGTCTCAACTTCGCCCACAAAGCTTCTGTAAAACTTTTTCAAACTGTAAAAAAATCTATCTAGTTTGCAAGTGGATTTTGGTTCTCACTTCCTAAAAAATAAACATATATTTAACAAAAGGTGTTCCAGAAAGAGTAACAAACAAATCTGTGTACTTTCTGTTGTTGAGTCCTATTATAATAGTCTACCATCAATCACTTCAATAATTCAACTAGCGTATTATAACGCGCATGAACACATTCACACACTCCTTAAAATTATCACTGATGTGTATCATGCATGTCTAGTGGAAGGGGCGGTCTTCCTTCTTCATCCCTAGATCTTCACCTCCTTCTTCTTCTCCTCCTCCTTCTCCTACTCCTCCTCCTCCTACTACTACTACTACTACTCATCATCATCCTTTTCGTCTCCTCATCCTACTCTTCTTCCTTCTCATCATCATCCTTCTCCAACTCCTCATCCTCCTCTTCTTCCTTCTCGTTCCACTCCTCGTCCTCTATCACCTCCTCCTCCTCCTCCTCCTCTTCCTCCTACTCCTCTTTCTTCTATCCTTCTCCGCCTCCACGGTACATAGCTCACCCCATTTTAGGTTTCAAGGCCAAGGGCGGTGAACTAAATCACTATACTATTATAGTCTGTCCAAGCAAAGAAGACATTCTGGGAAGATGGGGAAATGACTCCAGCTCGGTATATATTGGTTAAAAAATTATAAATTTGGTCTCAGATTGTAGAGAAGATTGTTTTCTAGAATTTGAGATCAAATTTATAATTTTTGAACCAATATTAACCGAGCTGGAGTCATTTTACCATCTTGTCAGAATGTCTTTTTAGCGCGACCAAATTATCTGTCTTTTGGAGTCTTCTATACTGCACTACAACCTGCGTTTCCCCATTATAACACATAGTAATAGTAAATAGAGGGTTCTATTACTATGGTATGGCACCAGCCTGTGACCATAGATCTCTGGTTAAAGCTATAACTATATGATTATAGTTCTATGGATGTGACCCTAGGACTAGAATTTAGTGAGGGGTAGAATACCATCCCAGCACCGACCTTCGCAATAAAACTTTACATAATATTTTTATATACATCCATATATTACTATGCCTCCCTCATAACATCATCCACTAGGCCTATATCTCTCTTTCTTCTCTGTCAGTTCCCCAAGTTCAATGTCATATTTCTTCCTTTCTCAGGTTTTTAGTCTCTTTTCGATTTGATTCTATATAGATTTTTATTTTACTTCGTTCCCATTATCTACAATTTATGTTCTCTTCTCGTCACCAATTAGTTCATTCTATAGAGTTATCCACTAATAAGTTTTAAGGTTTGATAAGTTTTATTATAATAAAGATATAAAGGTATAATAAGGTATAATAAAGGTATAAAGGTTTGATAAGGTATAATAAAGTTCAACTGTGTTTGCTCACTAAGAGACTGTAGGGAAATTTAGTCCATCAAAAATCTAAAATCATATTAAATTTGATCAATGAAAAATGTCCCCAGTAAACAATGCAATTCCGCTTATTCAGAGTTGAATTTTTGTTATTCGTATACAAAGTGCTGTATAAAAATTTGAAATTTGTATTTGAGAATTGAGATATATAAAATTTATTTATTTATTCATTCATTTGGAAGGAGTCAATACAATTATTGCTTAAAAACACAGGTCAATGTCCAAAACGTCTTTTACCATGATGAATTTTGAGTTAAATTTCTTGTAAACCTACCTAATTATTCAATCAATAATTATTATATTTGTCAATTCAAAAAATAATAGTAAATAGTGAATATAAAAATAATCTTGTATAAAATTTTCTCTTGATTGTTTTCGAAAATTTCTCTATCAAATTTGTTTCTAAACCCCTTTATCATAGCCTCTACACATTTTTTCTCTTTTTCTCACTCACTGTCAAACCTAATCTCCGCTGTCATCCACAGTTCCACACCCTTTTCAAATCTCTCTTCTTCTTCTTCTTCTCTTCATTCTCTTCTTCTCTCGCCGACGAACAACAACAAAAGACAAGAGTCCCTGTTCCACTCGGTTTACCGCCCTTCCCTTCCCATTATGTTTCGCCTATTATTTCCACTACTGTCCTTTTCAGCGACCACATAATACGATGCATTTTGTATACAAAGTATATCTTTATTATGTGGTCGCTTGTTCTGCTACCGTGCAGCTACTGCTTATAATATGCCAAAGGACAGTATGAAAACATATAACTATATACATGACTGCAGCCTATATAGCCATTTGCGGGATATGACAAAGAACAGTATCAGAACATAAATAACTATACAGAGTGTTTCAGGAGGAATGTGCAATACTTCTCAGGCTTGAAATCCTAAGCTAATTTTACATAGGAATTGATTATTTTAGAACCTGAGTAAAGCCTCTAAAAATTAATCTTTTTTGAAAACTCTCAATTTTCCGCCATTGTTATCTCGGTAACAAAACCTTTTTGGGGGTTTGTCCCATGGAACTTTTTTGTCTACTTGGTGTAAGGAATCAGCCTGAGGAGTATTGCACATTCCTCCTGAAACACACTGTATACATCACCGTATATCGCTTTTTTCGTGTTATGTGAAAGGAAACATTCATGAAACATATTTCAATATGTTTTATGAAAAACATATTATATAAATATTTATGATAAACATAGCCTAATTCAGCTAGTCTTGTACAATGTATTGGTATAGATAGTGTGAAATTTTGTTGTCCTGTATATATGGTGCCATTATCATCCTTATTAGAAGATTGTATAGCTATAATTTTTATTGTTATATATGTATTATTTATATAATAATTTATTATCTATATGACCGTATTTAGCTAAAGTTTTGTGCTATGTATAGGTATAGTTTGTGCGAAAAATGTTGTCCTATATTTTATGGTGCCATTATCATCCTTATGAAAAGCTATAATCATTGTTATGTATGTATTTTTGTATATCATAATGATATATTATGTATATCACCATGCATCGCTAGTTTTGTACTATGTATAGGTATATATTGTGCGGAATTTGTTGTCATGTATATGTGATGCCATTATCATCCTTTCAAAGGCACCAGTACCATGTCATTTCGCCCCCTTCCGCCCATAGTCTAAAAACCGAGGGAGGGCCCCTCGAAGCCTCTGGGCAGCCCTTCAAGGACAACTTGCTATGCAGGAGTTTACTGACACCTGTTTGTTCGAAAGACAACAGGTAGTTATGATTATGAATCATTGCGATTCTACGATTGAAATTAGTAGATTATTAGTAATAATAATTATTAATATCATTTAAATTGTCATCTCTCATCATCCCTCTAATTGCCCATATACAAGCCTAAGAGCTCATGTGGGTATCACCCCACAGAAAACAAACAAACAAATCACCACTTTAATTCATATTAGTTGAAAGCTACAATTAGATCATTATTTACAATTAAATCATGAATAACTGCTTGATAATTGATATCATTTCAATCACCGCTACAATTAATATTTATTAAAAGCTACAATTACAGTTAGAAGCTACATTTGAATCATTCATCAATGGATCATTTTAAAGATTGCAAAAGAGTAATAATATGATATTTTTATGGTATAATTTGACGAAAAATTGCCATTATATTAAAATTTTGTTTTACTCATATTACAATTTCTCAAAACAATATTTAATACAATACCACATCATGAAGTTTTTAATGGATTTCTGTAAGAAGTTCTGTATTTTTAAATTTTATCTGGGTCTAGGATCAAAACAACCTTCCCAATAATGCTGTATGTATATGTAATGAGAATGTTGGGACTTCGTATTTAAATCTAATTTCAAAATCACGTATATTACCATTAACAGATGAAGATAATCTCTGGAGTTGGAGATTATAATTTCAGACCTCATGAATTGCATAAAAAACTGAAACCAGTCAAAAATTTTATTTCAAACTTATACCTAAAACCATCATGAAGATTCTCTTTGGAGGTGGAGATTTCAATTTTACATCTCATAAATTGAATTGAATACACCTCATAAAAACTTAAAACAGTTGGAAACAAGATTTTCTGTCAACGAAAACATAGTACCAAGTTGAGACTTTTTGAAAATGGGAAGAAAACTCCCCAAAACGCAAGATCTTGAATAATCCACCTGAACTTGGCAAATTAGAAAACTGAGTGTCTCTCCGAGTTCTGCTCTTTTGTGCTTTTGTGATGTGACAAAAGCCATTCAAGTTGATAACAATGAGCCGTACTTTCTTCAGTATCTTGACAGGTTTTTGGCAGGTGAATGGCACCACTATTGACCTTGGTGGTCTGACAAGAGGTTTCATTATCATTTGAAGAATTGTCAAGGCTGTATGGTGGTTTCCGTAATTTTGAGACATTCGAGCATTGTAACTAGCTTCAGTTAGGTATGCAGCTACAGAGATAAACTTCCTATTCTGCTACTAATTAATCTGTGGAAAATACGGATTGTTCCTGGGTTCCAGGTGTTATGCTCTCTACTGAATCGTTAGTCGTACATTGCGAAAAGTCTGTACATTGAATCATTGTATGTCAAAGATTTATTGAGGTTTTCGAAAACCAAACATATCACAATTAAAGAAACTGTACAAGCAAAGAAGACATTCTGGCAAGGTGTGAAAATGACTATAGCTCGATCAATATGGGTTCAAAAATTACGAATTTGGTCTCAAATTGTAGATCAGAATGTTTCCTACAATTTGAGGTCAAATTTATAATTTTTGAACTAATGTTGACCGAACTGAAGTCATTTTTCCATCTTGCCAGAATGCCTTCTTTGCTTGGCCAGAGTATACCACTACACCAGGTTAGTCGTACATTTAGTCTAAGTCGTTAGTCGTAAATTTAGTAGGCCTACTTGGATATCCAGCTCTGTTCAGTCTATTATCATCATAATTAGTCGCACATTAAATTAAAAATCATCAAGTTAATAAATAACTGAGAAACTGGTGTCCGGGGAATTTTATTATTAGAATGTTTATTGAACAAATAATATCCACTGTAAACTTATTAAGATACCGGTATATCATAGGTACTCAATTCATACTTGTATACTGTAGTTTACTCACCTGTAGTTTACTATATTTGTATACCGTACAATAGTATATTTATTTATTTCAATTCGAAAATTTCCACTAAATTCTATGAGACCCGTAGTGAGTATTGAGTAGTGTATTGTTAAACAAACTAAAAGTATTGAGATTTACTTGTAAGTTATAAGTATTACTCCAATCAGATTGAGAATGGGCTTAGACCCGAAACATGTATGTAAAAAATAATACTTCTAGAGTTTTTAAAAAAAGGGCATTTGATTTTAATTCTATTTACCAATATTCTCTTCTTTCTCTCTTATAATTTAAATAGCTTTACATTCAATTTTTATGTTAATTAGCTAAAGTTCAATTTTCAAGTTACTTATACTATAAGAGTGTAATAATAGAAATTCAGTTCTATTCTGTCTGACTATACTAGAGTTAGTCAAGCATAGGAATGTAGAATACTGTTATTTTATAGTTTACATTAATATTACAGAATGTATCACAGAAATCTAGAATTTATAGGCGACAGAGTATGGAATAAGAATCTCGGCTCTATTCTCTCTGAATACAGTAGATCATTATTTGAGGAAGCTTGGAGATACAACATTTCCAAAACAAAAGACTAACTAACAGTTGACCTTATTCTGGCGTTTCTTCAAATTGATAATACTTATCACGAGGAAGTTGAAGCTAACACTGAACTGTTCTGTGTGGCTTCAAGCTTCAATTCGTCGCGTTCAGCGTCTTCCTTCTCTCTTATCAGTTCTCTCTCTCCCACTCTCTCTCACACTTTATCTTACTCATTCACTCTCTCTCTCCTTCTCCTAGTAACTCCCTTGTCAAAAATCTTCATCTGTCTCTCTCAAATATACAAGGAAACGACGCTAAATCTGGATGAAATTCAACTATTCTATACTAAATTGAATTCTCAACCGTGAGAATTAGTCAACTTTTAATTCTAGCAACTGAATACTATGGTAACTCACTTGATTACTTTAACTAAATAAAGTAGATGAAAATAGATGAAATGTCTCTACTAGAAACTTTTAAAAGATTGAAAATACTCATAAGATGAGAAAATAAACATTGAATATGACGAATACTCAACATCTTTTATCATTCTGAAAATATATTAAGTAATCTCATCTCGGTAAATACATATCGAAATCTCTATATTGATTCGAGTCATGCTGTCTGTATTAGATATTGATTCGAGTCATGCTGTTTGTATTAGATATTGTTTCTAATCGATTGTCAATTATTTTTCAGATAATATTTCAATGAATATTATCAGCGTTAGTTCAAGAGTTGAACTTGTTTTTTATTGAAAGCGTGAAATGAATATTGATAAAATTTAGGTAAGATCATCAATAAATCCCTCCAGTTAGAGTACGGAATTATACGAGTATTTGACTGGTAGGCTTCTGAAAATCCAATAATGCAGTAATTGAATTTCATTCGCATGTATCATAATTCATCCACTGTGACAGAACCTCTTGGCTTTATTTTAATAGAATCATTAATCAGTGATTGAAAGCAATAATCTAGACAATTCATCTCAACTCTAGAACATCTAGGCTGAACTTTAATAAATATTCATTAGAATAAAGAATTCATAAAGAATCATTATAATGATCCTGATAATTTAAATGTATGAACCAGCAGTGGAAATTACAGTATTTTATTTAAATTTATTCGATTATTTCTAATAATTGGAAATTATTGTAAATAATTATCATATTGTAAACAAAAGTCTGCGTTCAGAGAAGGGATCAATGAACACAATAGAAATTCATTGTTTCCATTGTCTGTCAAGTGTCAACTCATAGATGTATCAAATTACTTTGATTGAATGCCACGTTGTTCGGATGTGTTTCCTGTTTGGAAATCCTTCATGTACTCAGCTTGGTGTACACATACATCGTGTACTTGTACATTATGCCCATCATGTACTTACACATGCTCCCATCAAGCATGTGAACATGTCTAGTGTCTGAGGTACCACAGGGATCACGTCTGTCTCCTCTTGTATTTGTGAACTATAGACTTTTGATTGTGGAAGATGTGACTGATATGATGGAATTCAACTATTGTTCCACCGTTTGGGATGAGGAAGGTGGTGGGGAAGTTACGCCCGACTTGAATCACAAGTGAATATGATTCGGAATGTTTTTATTTCTTTCAGTTGGGCTTTGTTTCACATGTGTCCCTCTATGTACTTTGTCAACACGTACCCTTTTATTTGATTGTGTAGTTAGTGTTGGACGCTGCTGAGTACAGATTCGATTTTCATTCGAATGTTGGAGAGTTTTTCGTTACTTGAATTTTGATTTGTTCTCACGTCCACTCAGTGACACGCTCCTCAGTTTATATCATATTAAGAAATTTGTCTGGCGTGAGTTTGATTACAGTGGAAGGATTTCTTGTTAACTGGAAGAGTTTCAACTGGGAGTTAACAAATTTAAAGCTCATTGGAAATCTTACCGTTTCAATTTTTCCAAACTTTTAATAACACCACATCCACGTAAATCTCGTTAACCTCTCATCGATTTCCATAAATTTATTCATTCTATTATTTCCGTTACTAGGCTATTTCCTATTTTTACCACAATTTCCCAGCTTCCAACATTATTTTCTCAATTCTTCAAGTATTTCACCATTTCTACTGTTATTTCCTCATTTATATCCCATTGAAGATTCAATATTAATCCATATCAGTATATCTTCTCGAATTATTTTTCATTTTTCAACTCAGTATCCTCCTGTATTAGAATCGAATTTTCAAAGATGACTCATATCATGAAAAAATTTAAAACTATAAACAGTAGAATAAAGGCTTCAATGGTGAAATATGAACTAAATGTAATCTAGTAGAATAAAGCCACTTTATAAACTGTAAACCACAGATTAACTGTTGAAATATGAACTAAATCTAATGCAGAAACTATGAACTAAATGTAGAATAAACTACTCAATCAACTAGAGTAATAAAACATTTTTAGTCACTACCTAGCGGAATAAAGATAAAATAAGTAACCGTTAACCTGATTCAAAACCAACCAAATCTTTACCATCATGTTCTATTCATCCATGAATTCGATCAAAAACACAATTATTAAGGGAAGAAATAACATGCATTAGACTAAATCTTTTCTTTCAAAACTAACTTCAAAAAGTTCCTGCATAAACGTGGCAATAGTTCCTGCATTCTTTATATGTGATACAACCACTGGCGGCTCGTGCCCACGAAACAGGTGAAGTGCCCGTATCTTTTATTGTACAGCACTTCACCTATTTCGTAGGCACGAGCCGCCAGTGGATACAACACTCTGTTAACATTTATCATCTTTCAACTCTGCCCTCTATATTTCTAATAGTTCAGAATTTGTCCAAAATCTATTTATCTCATATGAGTAGACAATTCTCACTCGAAGAATCCAGCAACCACAGGTCCAAAAAAGAATTATTATCTTTCATACTACATTTATCATCTTTTAACTGCCCTTTTATTTCCATCATCTTTCCTTACATTTCGTGACACATTTCTTCCTTCACATTGTGCCTAATAAAGTGTCCGATAAAGAAGAAGGTGACCCGATCGCCCCCGAAAAAAGTCTTGGGAAGTCATTTCCGTGTCTTCATCACCCTCAACACAGCTGTGTCCTTGTCGATGTAAGGAATTTCGAAGGTATTGTTGTTTGTACAATACTACATCATAAGATTCTCACCTTCACACACGATCTAAGGAGTCTGTAGTTTAGAATCTTAGGAGACGACTATTGATAAAATTCGGAAGGGATGCCCTCCTTCTTTTCTTATAATCTTCTTCATCTTCTTTGATCTTCTTCATATTTTCTCCTTCTTTCTCCTACACAGCTCCTTCAACGGACTTTCCCACACCGTCTCAAAGGTAGTCTTATTGTAGTTGTAATGGAGAATACAACAATACTTCCGCTTTGAGCAACGTCTTGAGTTATGGGCAGGTGTGTGCGCTTCAGTATGGTTCGCGCGAACTGAGAAGACACGCCGAGTAATGTTGAGTGTACTGTAACTGAGTGTCTTCTCAGTTTGCGCGATCCATAGTTGTAATTCATCCACCTGCCCTAATCTCAATTCGGAATTCGTATATTTGATTTTGGAGGTTGGAAGTGTATTATTTTAGAATTTAGGAGATTCTAATTTTTGCGATATCCATTATTTCTCGAAAATTGATGATGTATTTACGGTATTGATTTAGTTAACATGCCTTGTAGTACAATAACCAATGGATTAACCTTGTAACATCTTTCAAATAAACAACAGGCTTACTAATAAATCAAATTACTTACCTATCTCTCAGGCTATCATTATTTATAGAATCCAAATTTCAAAATTCAATAATTGATAATACAGTATCAGGGAAGTAAGTAGTAAGTGGAGTATTTAAAATCTATCTCTTTCTATATTGTAAAATTCTATTCTCCTTATCAAATAATCAAGTATTTGATTTGAATTGATAAAGGAGAACCAATAGTAAAAGAGATAGACTCAAAATTTCAAAATTCAATATTAAATAATACAGCATCAGGGAAATAATAAGGGGGAACCCCTATTTTTTCTTGGCTAAATGATTCTACAGTATATAATTTCAATTATTCCACTATTAATATGTTGGCTCTTATAGAGATTTCATGATTTATGAGTATAGCAACTCTCGAACTCTTCGAGAGTACCTTGAACTTTCATTAATTACTCATTGACAGCTCTCAGAATGGAAAGACAAAAAATCTTTATGATATTTCAAATTGAATCTTTTTTACAAATTGGAAACCATTGTAAAAATATAGTTTCTAAAAAATATTGTTTGGTAGTGAGAACCATTATCATTATCAATAATATTCTTTTATTATTTCACTCTTATTGTCTACTCCATGACGTTTCGCCTGCTTATTACAGCTCTTTATAATTAATTGATCATGATTTAAATTTATAATTAAAAATGTAATTACAGCGCTATTCATCAGAAAGGCTTTGATTAATGATAAATTAACTGATTTGTTGTTTTGGTAGAAATTTTATTATCCTTTTTCTTCCCATTCTCAATCTGATAAACGTTTCCCATTCTACAAAAATATAAAAATAAATTAAAAATAAGAATATCAATCTTACGTGTATTTCCACAGAAGCAGGCCTCATGTTCACGTGAATTAATAATGAGGGTTGTATTGATACTTGATACATCAGATTCTTCAACGTAGAAAAAACGTGAATGAAAAATCCTGAATAAATGATTAGATACAAAACTAAATGGTAGTCCCGTTTTTGCTAACGGGAGACATTGGAAAATATCACCTTTCAATCCATCAAGAATTGGGGAATCGATGCAGTGGAAAGTTCCAAGTTTACAATGATTTTCAAACAGAAGCCACATCGAATTCGAGACGTATTTCGGGAATCAGCTGTTGATAGTTAACGTCATAATAGACAAAAGGTCCTTCACAAGGTCCAATCCAATAACGGTATGCGTAACTTGAAACCATCGAAATTTTCAACAAAAACGAGTTGAAATATACCGTACCATGATCACACGATCATCTTACCAACACAAGAACTTTGTCAGGTAGTTGCTAGCTTTCAAATATTGGTTAAAAGGTACCGTATTACGATCATCTTACTATTCTGTTGGGGGTCTCAAGAATTGCATCGATCGAGAAATACCGTACTATGATCATCTTACCATCTCAAAGAATCTGTAGGTAGCTCTCAAGAATTGCATCGGTTGAAAAATACCGTTCTACGATCACCTTACCATCTCAAGAAGTTCGTCAGGTACCTGGTAGCTTTCAGATATTGCATTGGTTTGGTTTTGAAAGTCTCCGCCCATCAACATCCCCTTGAAAGACATTTATTTCCAGTGTCCCATTTAGGTTTCTCAGTATTTCTTTGTGGATCATCATTCATTGGAGCAGTCCCTTTTCGGGCCTGCGCTTTGTCCCTGAAACTTATCTTCTCTGGCTGCCATCTCGAGATGCTGAAAGAGGCTGCTTGTCCTTTTTTCTTCGGAATCTTTCCCCTGGAAGGCTTCCTTTGTCAGGCACATCCGGTCGAGAAAGAAGCCGAGGGTGGCAGGGAGGGAACATTCTTTCCCGCCCGGTGTATCTAGGGTGAAAGGGTCCCGTTTTTTGTGCTAACAAATCTAGGGTGGGTCTATGGGTTTCTGTTTCCCCCGCACTGTCGTAATCTACAGGTTCCTATGCCCTTCACACTCCCTTTTTCGAAAATTCCCTTCCACGCCACCCAAACTGAGAACTCTTCCCCTTGTCCTACCGCAATTTGACCTTCTAGGACGTGCTAGAAACATAGTAATATAAGGATAACTATATTACTTTAGGAAACATAAGATAACTACTGTATATAACTATAGGAAACATAGGATAACTATATAATAAGTTGTAAAGTAGAAATTGTGCACCCTGATTCTAATGTCCCTCCCCCTCCATCCAAAACTTTGAAATCTTCCCCTCCTCCCACCCAACCCTACCTAGTAATACAGCAAAAAATAACTATATATTAGAGTTTTATAGCTGCAAAACTGTGCTCCAAGATATCAATTTCCCTCCCCCTCCATCCGAAACTTCTAAATCTTCCCCTCCCCCCCAACCTTACCTAGTAATATAACAAATGATAACTACATATTAGAATTTTATAGCAAAACAAAACTGTGCACCCAGATCTTAATTTTCCTTCTATCGATCCAAAACTTCAATATTTCTTTGCTTTCTCATAACTCGATCTATCCTAACCTATTTGGAAACTGTACACCCTGAAAACCGATCCCTAGCTAGATATAGTTATATGTAGATATGTTGTATTGCATTCAACCGCCTTATGTTTTCATGTATATAGCTATAAAAATTAGGCTAAGAGCCATGCTCCACTCTCTACGAGATGTAGAGATCACATCTCTTCCCTCATCTCTTCACATCTCTAGAGATCACTCTCAGAGATGTACATCATCTCTTCCTCCTACATCTTTAAGCTCGATATAGTTTTAAAGAGATGTGGTGTATTGTATCTTGCCATCTTTCAGTTTTTTAAATATAGTTATAGAAACTCAACTAGATATAGTTATAAAAGGATGTGGTGTATTGTATCTGATCATCTTCTAGTTTGATAGATATAGTTATAGAAACTCAACACCCCCACATCTACCGCTAAAAGCAGATAGCTGTAGTTCTTTAAAACCCGTAACCCAAAAGATTTATGCGTAAAACCTCAACTCTGCTACCTGTTCCAGACTCCTACACAAAACTTTCAATTTCTTTTATGCCTTCTTTTTTCTTCTTTACAAAATTCCTGAGCACTGTTTACAACGTGGGATTCCTTTCCTACGTCGTTAATTCCGGTTGGACAAAGAATTTTGTAACTTTCTTGGAAACTGACAATGGTGTTACACTTTGGAAATGTATGTGGCGCTACTCTTTGAGTTTGGGTTGGGTCTTAGGTGACAGGGGTTTGGTTTTCTAGTTTTGGGTTTTTGATATTATATTTTGAAAACTCTGGACAGAATACAGAAATGTAAAAAAAAAAAATTATAACTAGTTAAAATTGTACAAAAATGGTGTCACTTGGAGATTTGAATTTGCCTAATGATTCATGTAAACATGCAATTATTATTTATATATATTTTTTATTATTATTGTATTTTGCCAATGAATTTATCAATATTCTATCCACTTATGTCTGGATCTCTTGACAAATACTGGATGTGAAAAACATAATATATTCCAATATACAATGTACATTTACAGTATGTTACAATTTAATGCAAGATAATATTGGTGCTTCTGGGATAATAACAAACCATTACAAAATATTAGTTTTAAAAATAAAGTTATTGGAGACAAAGAATAAGGTGCAATGATGTGATATTTACACTTGAAAACCCACTCTTACGTTGTTGAAATAATCACTATTTGAACAAAATTCAATTCAAATCCATTTAATTCGAAACCAGATGAAAATCATTTGAATTGAATTGAATTTTTCAACAGAAATTTGTTTTAAAACCGTTTCGACGGTTAAGTCATCTTCAGTGATTGGTGTATTGAAACTATCAAACAATGTCGAAACAATTGTCTGAATTTTGTTCCAATAAATAGTTTTATTTTGATAACATAATTGTGTTTTTCATGAAATCAAGACATTGATATTCAATATCCAAAATACCAGTCCAAATTAACAGTTAGTAAAGTTGTAATAAAATAATATGCTTTCCACTAAAAAATAACTAAGTTTTTTCTAAAATCAATTCATATAAACTCCTTGTTATTATAAATTCCTTCCTTGTCTCTCAACTCCATCCTATCCTTATAAAAACCTATTCAAACCTATAGAGATTGTATAATAATGATACAGTCTCTATTTATTCAAACCTAAACCTATTCATTGATGTTTTTCAACTTTTTACGCCAAATAATTACCCACTCTGTTTATCAACACATTCAACTTAGTTCCAATCTCGGCATTCCTATCTAATCATCATAGAATATTCTATTCATTCACATAACTTCAGACAATTTTTTCAATCTTTATTTCCATACTAAACAGAACATCACGCTTCTCAGAGATATAGTCTGTCCAAGCAAAGAAGACATTCTGGCAAGATGGGAAAATGACTATACCTCGGCCAATATTGGTTCAAAATTCACAAATTTGGTTTCAAATTGTAGAAAACATTCTGCTCTACAATTCAAGGCCATATTTATAATTTTTGGAAAGATATTTACCGAGTTGGAGTAATTTTCCCATCTTGTTAGAATGTTTTCTTTACTTGGACCGACTGTACAAGATTCCAGTCTTATTTCTCACTACACTAATCCACGAAGGTCATTTCCTTGTTCAGGAGTTCTTGTTCCCCCTCCCCCTCTTTTCCATCTTCTTGTTCCCCTTCCTTCCCCCCATCCACAATTTACCGCTATGTTTCTTTTTGTACATCTTCTACGTCATCTACTCTTCTCTTCCTTTTTGTAATTCTCTTATGTCATCTTTTTCTTTCTACCCTTTTGCGGTTGTATTTAATTAATTCCCGTCCAGAGTTGGCAACTTCCCTTTCTTTGTTCGTTTTTTGATGCGGAGAAGCCTCTAGTTCTACCCACGGAATTTTTAAAGTTTTGTCCATCTTTTAACATTGCTCTTCACGGATTTTCATGAGGTATTCAACAGTTTTAAGTTAACATTTTCAAAGTTCTCAAAACTCAAACATTGGAGTTAATGAATTGAATTGAATTTATTTGCCAAAAAATACATTGTATACAAATACAAATGATGATAAAACATATAATAGAGCTTATCAAATGTGTAATAATTCAAAATTATCATAAATTTATCATACAGTCAGTCATTGCCAACATAAGAATATCTTGTGTGTTGCTGAGGTTAACAGATTCTATATACAAAAATAATAAATAATTCAATTATTATAAATTATTATTATTATGAAAAAATATTATTATAATTATTCCATAATAAATTCAATTCAATTCAATGAATCCCAAGCGTACTTGCTGTTCTTACATTGTGCATTGAAGGTTCAACTATGCAACTATGCATCAAATATCATTTTGTAGGCATCACCCTCTATAAAGAAACAACCAAAAAGAATGACATGACTGATAGGTATGATGGGATGTACTTTCATTATATTAATTACTATTATTATATACATAGTTTACTCTCTATTTTTCATTTCTTGACAATAAAAAAGTTGAAGAAAATGAAGAGGAAGAAATAGGATTAGAAAGAGAGAAGAACAAGAAGAAGAAAAAGAAGGAAGAAGAAGAACGAGTAAGAGGACGAGAAAAGTAACAGCAGTAGTAGTAGTAGTAGGAGGAGGAGGAGGAGGAAGAGAAGGAGTAGAGAGAGTAAAATATAGTGTAGAACGAGGAAAAATTTATTCAAAGAAGGAAAAGAGGAGAAGAAGAAGGAGGATGAAGAGAAGAAGAAGATGGTGGTGAAGAAAAAATAGAAGCGAAGAAAATGAAGAAGAAGAAGAAAAGAAGAGGAAGTGAAAGAAGAAGGAATAAGAAGACAGAATTTGTGCAACCCAAGTCACTCTTTGGCAATAAAAAAGACAAAGTTGTAGAGAATGAAGGGGGAGAAGGTAAGGAGAAGAAGAAGAAGAAGAAGAAGAAGAGGAAGAAGAAGAAGAAGAAGAAGAAGAAGAAGAAGATGAGGAAGAGGAAGAAGAAGAAGAAGAATGAGAAGAAATCAGAAGACAGAATTGGTGCACCGTATATGACAAGTGCATGCATGTCTCATGAATTAAACGGAGCGTTCGAAATTTTGGAAAAATACAAAGTTGGAGCACGTTGTAAGATTGATTGCAGTCTGCAGCGTGTTGGACCCCCGGAGCTCGAATTTTGAACTGCGGCCAAATTTCGACTTATTTCTTTCTTTTTCTGTAAATCTTTTTCTTTCTCTGTAATCCTTCTTTCTCATGAGTCCAGATTTAGCCTTTCCAGCTACGGAATTATTTTTCTCCAGGTTTCTATTCCTGGGACACGCTTCACTTCTACTAACTTGTTACTGTTTTGAATTTATTCAAGTTTGTTACTAATTTTGCTGTATCCTTGTCAGTTTGTCACATCTTTTTTCTCTTTATTATCTTTCTTGTACTGTATTGCCATAATATTTTCAATAGAATGGATTACTTTAGTGCAAAGTTTCAGTTGGTTTCTTATCTCATAAAATTCAAAATTTCTAGTGGTTTATACCTGGACCAAAAATTATCATCTGAAAATTTTGTATGAATAACTTGTTTGTTTTGTACTAGATTACTAGTACAAACTTCAATTAACTTTGTTTTGTACTAGATTACTCATCAAATTCTAAAAAAACAGTACATGCTTTGCCTAGTTTTTCTCTCCCAGATATTCCTCTGTCCTAGAATATACAGAATCATGATTTTATTGGTTGTAGTAATATTTAAAAAAAATCTATATTCCATCAGTATTAAATTGATTAATGTACACTAATTAATTCTTACATCAATTATTGAATTCATTTGTTAATCAAACTTCCTTTTGCTTCTTCTTTATCAACTTTCTTCTAACAATTGTTTTGCTCCTCTTTCTTCTCCTCATTTCCTGTTTGTGAACTGTTTTACCTTACTCTTCTTGAAGTGCATGTACTCTTTTTAAAATTCATGTACTCTTCTGTTCTCCATTTCCAATTTTATTCACTTATTTCCTATTTTTCAACCCTTCTTCCTATTTTCTCTACCTCATAATTTTTTAACTTTATTCATCTTTCTTCTTTAACGTCTCCCTCCTTTTTCTCACCTCAATTTATCTTTTACTCCTCCTTCTCTATCTGATTTTTCCTACTTTCATTCTTATTTCCTCCCTCTTTCTTCATTATCTCTATCAAAATGATCCAAACTAAAATTTCTAGTAGATCTGTCCAACTTTTATCTTATTTCTTACCTCTCTCTTCATCATTCCAATCAAAATTATACCAACTCCAATTTCTTTTACATCTATCCTATTTATATCCTTGTTGGAACCCTTTACTTTCTTCTGTCATTCTTTCTTTTCATTCTTCTTCTTTTTTTCTTTATTATTTTCCTTCTGACATTCCCATCTTTTCCCCTAGTGTGACAGACAGTTGATGGCTTTGGTGCGTTTATTGGTGCATCAAACCCACAAAATTATTTCTAGTATTTTAATTTGAAAAGAAAACGAAAGAATAGAACAAAGCATAATAAGAATGGTGGAAAGAATAATAAGACGTGTAGAAGAATAATGAGGTGAATATCAAAGGGTATAGTTTGTCCAAGCAAAGAAGACATTCTGGCAAGATGGGAAAATAACTACAGCTCATTCAATATTAGTTCAAAAATCATAAATTTGGTCTCAATTTGTAAAAAATATTCTGATCTACAATTTGAAAACAAATTTTCAATTTTTGAACAAATATTGGCCGAGCTCAAATCATTCTCCCATTTCGCCAGAGTGTCTTCTTTGCTTGGACATTCTATACTCGCCTGTCATTCTTTGTCTTCTTTATTGAGTTTATTTTCAGTCATCTTCTTGAAACCCGTTAGAATTGATTTTCTTAATCAGGCTCACCCCAGCTTTAGTAACCTATTTTAAAATAGTGGTCTTATTTTGGTGTTTGGATAGGCTTTTGTTCAATGACTCCATGAATAGGTTTGAAGGATTAATTGCCTCCATTCCATTACAATGTTTTTGGAATTCCCTAAATCTGAATGGGTTTGAAAACAATAATAAGACTATTATTACGCCACTGGCGGCTTGCGCCTTGGGAAAAGTTGAAGTGTTGTACAGTAGTGATACGGGCACTTCACCTGACGAGCCTGCAGTGCATTATAATATAACATATTATATACATAATATGTACATATTTAGACATATATATATATATATATATATATATATATATATATATATATATATATATATACATAATATAACATATTATGATATTCTAAGGAGATTTTAAGCCGTCGGTTCCGATTGCTTGAAAATTATTAAAAGTATAGTTGTCATCAACCCTTAAACACAAGCCACATTACCCACGCACAAGTCAAGGTCTAGATAAATGAGAGCATGGGCATCAAATCATCAAATTTTCAAGTGGGTATCACCCAAGGTTAGTATATATACTATAGTTACTATATATGAACCTTGGGTATCACCCTCATCACCCCTATAATTACTATGACACAAGCCTAGAGACAATTATTGTGCATCACCCTTCAAAAAAATTAATAATTGAATTAGCATTATTTAATACTTAAAGCTTGAAATACTTTGTATGTTTTGAATATTAATCATCATCATAGTTATCTTTATTCAGTAATTTCACATGGAAGAGTAAGCATGAAGGCATGAAAAGGTTTCAAGCCCAATCTGTCCTCTTGCAATTAATACTAACAAACAAAAATTGAGGTCATCTAGCTATATTTTTTATAAACTTATAATCCTTATTTAGGATTATATTAGGTTATTATCTTTCATAAATTGAAATTATCCATGTTTGAGTGGTCAATATAGCTTTAAAACTTACAAAGATAGCCTATTGATTCTATAAATATTGTACCTTAAAATCCTCATAGTAAACAGTTCGATCTTAGTGATTAAATCTGTTCAACTGGAAAAAATAAAGTTCTTACAAAAACTTACTTTCAGTGACCTATTTAATCCCACATTTCAATCTAAGCTCTTGCTCTTTCACTTCAACAAAACAGCTCGAGTTATGCCCTAGTTTCTGTTCAGTTGCATTTGAAAATGGCTCTCAGAGTCGTAACATCAATATGTCATGTATTAAATGAGTATTGGAAAGGGTTCCTGGATTTTTATCAATTAAAATATCGAAATTGATCAGGATCGACCTGAAAACTCTGACACCAGACCTGAGCCAGCCAGGTTACACGAATATTTATATTATTATTTTTATGCTTCAAATTAAATATTAAAAGGGGTACATTTATTAATGAATATAGGCCTAACAATGGATACTTTTCCATTCATTGAATATTATTGACGTGATACTCCGGGCCCGTTCTGTTCAAGTGTATGGAACAATACGGTTGATGATACGTCAATGATTTATTTTCAGCTCATCAGCAATTGTAATGGTTTCAAGTCGTAACAATTTCATAGCTGTATCATGCCACAGTAGGTCACATTATTTATTGATTTTTAAATAGCGGAAGTGGAAATCTATTTGAGAATTCGAAATAGCTCATTCCATAATTCCATTCACGGAAGTGTTGAACAGTATAGGCTAGTTGACTGAATATGGGAAGTACTCTAGCATGATTCTAGTAAGAAGTAAGAATAATTCTAATGTAGCTGTAGGAATATTTGTAGGTGATTGTCAGCTCAATAGTTATTCCTAAAAGTTTAATTAAGTTTTAAATTTTATATTTTCATAGTATAATACCATAGCTTCCTTTTATTTTAATAGAGGCTATGATAATACGCATGTTATAGTCCGACCAAGCAAAGAAGAGCCTCTGACAAGATGGAAAAATGACTCCAGCTTGGTCAATATTTGTTGAAGAATAATAAATGTGGTCTTAATTGTAGATCAAATCGTTCCCTACAATTTGAGATCAAATTGATAATTTTAAAATCAATATTGACCAAGCTGGAGTCATTTTCCCATCATGCAAGAGGCTCTTCTTTGCTTGGTCAGACTATACTAGTACTGCATAGCTTGTCTGATGAATATTCTAATAAATTCAATGTTTAAAAAACAATTTATTTGTATAGTCTTTGCTAAAATGTGTTTGTTTAAATTACGTTTTTATTGGTATAGTTTTTGACAATATATTCCAAATAACATCAATTCCGAAACATGAAAAATGTACTATGAAACTTCAAACTAAATGTGAACATTTTAATTTAATGTTTATAATTATTTTCCAAGTTTTAGAATGATTATTTTAATGAATTTTCTACATTTATTCCTTCTATAAACCATCAAACTTCAAAATTCTCTATGATGTTTTTTCTGAATCAAAATTGTGTGGAATGAAACATAACCTGAATTTGGACATTTTAATAAAAATTGGTGAAGGAAAAGTTTTGGGCTCATGCCTGTTTTTTCTCTCCTTTCACTGTATCAATTTGATGAAATAAATAAATAAACATTAACATGCCTACATTAGCCTGTAAGGAAAATAGTACAGAACAGAAATTTAGAAGTAGTGTTGTAATAAACACTTCATGACCATGATTTTACCGAATCCACTTATAATTTATTATCATGTAATTCATCATTCCAATAATATATCCTACAATCTTTCCATGACTTATGGATAAAACTTTTTTATGAATGATTGATCATGAACAAACTCTTGTTAAATTAGAATTGATTACTGATTTATCGATTGATCGACTCACAATCACGACAGAGATCGATGAAAGGGCTAATCGACTTCATAAATCAGGGTCAACCCTTCAACATCCTATTACTTTTCGACTACGCTTCGTATTCAATTTATTCATATTTATATTCATATTCATATTGTTGGCTTCTTGCTGTAGTCAATGTAATTTATCAATTCCAATAAGTTTGAATAGTACTTGCACTAACAATACACCCTTATAATATTTGGATGTTCTTGCAACCCTACCCTAGTTTGGTTCACATATTGATATGACAAGCGGTATGTAAATCAAGTCCAATTACAAGAATAAAATCTTACCATTGTAATATGTGGTATGTGGGTGGCTTTATTGGTTGTTGAAAAAAAGCATAATAATTCATTCCAAAATCGATATCTAATGGATAAGTGAATTTAATTCCATAAAACATTTTTACTCAACTTTATATCAAAATTGGGATCGAGATAGTGAAGGGCATGTGCCTGTTTTCTCTTTCCCCATCATTAATTATTATGATTGTGTATTTGTCTCTCTCAATAAATAAATGAATAAATTAAAACAACAAAAGTGCAAACAACTTGGAAATTGTTGACTTCTGAAAGAAGTTTATGGAAAAGCAATAGTTTTTCATTACTCCCTACGTTCAAGTTGTTCATTTTATTTTGTAATTTTTACTTAACTTATGTAATACTCTTGATTATATAATATATAATGATAATATATGTAATGTCTTGATAATTTGATTAGTTGAATGGTTTTCTCAATTTATTTACTGTAAGAATTCACTATTGTTTAGTTCTCTATTGAATGATTCACTATAACCTGCAAGTTTATTTTGTTCAAATTATCCAATATAGGTACTATTATATCACATATGGCACTTCAGTATCAGTTATGATAATTTTATTTGTTGAAATAATTCTTCAGCTCATTCTTAATAAATAATCAAGAAATTTATTCAATTTGTCAAGTATTATTAGTTTAAATAAGGCATTAGATTTTATTGATATCCTAGTTGTTATTTCATTGTGCAATTCTTTTAAATATAGTGAATCACTTATGATAATGTAATCAGAAGCTTTTTATCAAATCCTTTAATAATATTATCTATATTATCATCTTCTATTCAACATTAAGCTTTAATATACCATTCAATTTAATGATTTTATTGAACAATTCTTGAAAAATGTGATGGTTATGATAATGTTATCGTCTAGAAGCTAATTGATGTCAATCACAAAATTATTATACAGTGAGATATCTATGATGTAAGTTATTATGGTAACTTTCTTACAATTGATTATGAAGTTATTGACGAACTAAACAATACAATCATTATGTAATAGAATGTTTATTTTATGTAGCCTACATGTACTGACATAATGAGGAATACTTTTGAATAATTTGAGAAAAATCATTGTTTGATAATTATGTCAATAGGTAGAATTATTCTATCTTAAATCGAGATCGGTCATTGATGTAACAATTTGAAATTATTCATTTTTTAAGTTACTATTTATTCATGTTTAAATGATGATGCTCATTGTTTCTAAAATCTAATACTCCCGAGATAAAATAATTATTTGTAGAGGTTTTTATTTATTATTCATTTACATTCATAATTTATTTTCGTTCATAATTCATTATTTATTAATACATTTTGTTTTATTTTAACCTAATTTCAAAACTCTATTGCAATGTTTTTCAAGTTGAAAGTAGAATCAAATAGACTATAGTAGGCTACTTCTATCTAGGAATCAGTTTACTTTTTGAGTATACTTCGCCACAAACTTGAAGAATGAGTTGTCAAAAAAAAACATTCTAATCCCCGTTTTCCAGCTTATTTTAATACAGTATCTCTAAAACTTTCTGCATGATCCAAATTAATAATAACAATAGAATTCTCCAAATTTCTCAAAATGTATCTTCTTCTCCATTAATATTAATTTTTAATTTTTTTCTAGGTGAGTGATACATATATACAGTAATGGATAACAAACCTTGAGGAATCTCTGGTATGCACCATATTCAATTATTGCAATGCTTGGAACAATAAATAATCAACCTTAATAAATTCTATTAAAATTAGATTATTTTAAAATGAAATTCAGTTGAAAGGAAAAAATGTGTTATACAGAAGGTCTACTAATAGCCTAAGTCAAATATAATTGTGTGTAATGAAAATATAATTAGTGTATCTAATCGTAAAAATTCTACTTCAAAGTCTTACATTGCCTTTACTTCAAAGTAAATATTCTTCTTAGACTTGTATTGCTAATTTTACTCCTAAGTCTAGTTTTGCCTTCTCTTGTTTTCATGCATACCTCTACTTAGTAGGCAAACTACTACTTATTTTCTGCTTAGAATTTTATACAGAAAATAAGATTTTTATTCAAGCATTCACCTTTAAGATTTCCATGAAAGCATTCTCTATTTGAGATTAACTATTTAAAAATGAGGTTTTCCTGAGAGCCAATTTTATTTTTGCTATTTCCGATACATTATTTGAAAAACTCTATTTCCAGCATGACAATAAAGTACCTTCAATGACACACGTGTACACTACTTGATATTTTTATCGTTTTATTGTCATTTTATAAGTGGCAATTGACTTCGGTTAATATTATGTGAATGAAAGTGATAAGGGCAATATTAAAATATGATTGACGTGGAATGTTATTAAAAATATTTATGAAATTTGATGGAACTAATGAGGAAGTTCTATGAGGGCGTTGAAATATGACTTCAAAATTCAAATGGGCGTTCAAATTGGAATCATTCAGTTTTGATAATTACTGATTTACAATTGTGTACTATAACATCCACAATTATTACTATATACATGTAACTCCTCAATTTATTGCTATGTAACTTGATCAAGGTATGAAGCTATTAATCTATCATTGCAACCTCTCCTCAAATCGCTCGAATGATGATTTTCTTTGAGAATGGAATGATGGTTACACAGATGGTAACAAAAATATATATATATACAATTTTTCCACAGTGAAATTTATCAGATTTCAATGGCACGTAGGTGTGAGATATATAAAAGGTATGTAGCCTACACTTGGTTACGGAAGGTAACTTATGATTGAGAGGATGAAATTGCTAACCACATATTACTTCTATCCTGTTTTTTTATTTTGAATAATTATAAAAGTACCCTTTTTTAATTATTTTTTCAATGCATTACATGTTTCAACTAAATGTTGAATCTAAATCTAACTTCTAAATCACTAAAAGTTCAACTAAATCACTTCAAATTACCTCTATCCTGGTTGATGATTATTCATCTCTGCTGTATTATATTTAACTGAATATGAAACTAGCAACCAGCTGGTAGGCCTAGGCCTAGGCCCCTTCTTGAGGTTTTGAGCCATTGACAAACAAAACATGTAGCCTACACTGTATTGGAACTTCCTTCAAATGAATCAATCAAAAATTGGATAATTTCCTTCTTCTATTTATTTATTTCTTTATTTATTAATCTGATGACAAACACACTTTGGCAAGAAAGAACAGGCATAGCCCTTGCATTGGCATTTCCAACACAATTTTTGTTTCAATATAGTCCAAGATTTTCTCAAATATTTCCTCATTTTCTACCAATTTTACTCATTTTACACTAATTTAACTCATTTTCTACTAATTACACTCATTTCCTACTAATTACACTCATTTTATACTCATTTCACTCATTTTCTACTCATTTCACTCATTTTCTACTCATTTCACTTATTTTCTACTAATTAGTAATTACATTTTCTACTCATTTCACTCATTTTCTACAAATTTCACTCATTTTCAACTAATTTCATTCATTTTCTATTCTATATTTACTCAACTGATCTAATAAATGGTTCGCTGGAAATAGACCTCCAATTATTTAGAACAAAATGTGAACTTAATTATACCAAAAAATCTCAGCTACGAAAATCGAGATAAGTATCTACCTAGATAAAAGGAGGAATACAGAAACAATTGTGGAGAAGAAGGAAGAGGAAGAGAACCAGAAACTAAACAAGCTGAAAGTGTAAAATGTAAATACACGATCTGTAAAGTGTTACATAGTCTGGGCACCGACCAGACGACCTGAATTCCCTTTCATTTGGAAGGGAGGAAGAGAGAAGAGGATGAAAATGAGAGGAAAAGAGAGAGAGTGAGAGAGCGAGTGAGAGGAGAAGAGGATGGAGAGCAAAAAGTGAGTTTGTGATTACAGAGGCTGGTATAGTCTTTCCAATCAAAGGAGACATTCTGGTAAGATGGGAAAATGACTCCAGCTCGGTCAGTTTTGGTTCAATAACTATAATTTTGGTCACAAATTGTAGAAAACATTCTAATCTACAATTTGAGACCAAATTTGCAATTTTTGAACCAATATTGATCAAGCTAGAGTAATTTTCCCATCTTGCCAGAATATCTTCTTTGCTTGGGCAGACTACATTACATCATGGGTCCCACTGACCCGTTGACTGCATAATACTTACCTACTGACTGGCTAAAACAGTGTTAACATAGCCTACTTCCAGGCGAGATGAGAGAGAGAGATAAAGAGAGAGAGAGAGATTAATGCTGATAGTGTCTAGCCACGAATCAGGTAAAACAATACCACGGGAATGATGTGGGAATAACTATCTGCTAATAAAGAAGAAGAAGGCGGAAGGGGGAAGAGGTAGTGGGAAAGAGAGAGAGAGAGGGAAGCGTGTAACAGATTGTGAGATCAAGAGAGAAGGAAGAATATAGAAAAATATTCGCCAAGAGTGAAAGTTCGCGTTTATAAGTGTGGGATACTGATGTTGTGCAGAGGAAGAGGAAGGAGGAGGATGAGGAGGAGATGATGAAGAAGAAGAAGAATAATGTGATGAAGAAGGTGGATGAATAGGAGGAGTTGTAGTCGGAGAAGAAGTAAGAGAAGAAGAGCACTAGGTTATCAGGTACAACAACTTGTTGTGTCTGATCTTCAAGATTTTCTTACAATATTGTGTGTTGTGTGAACTGGTAAATTGGTTGATGAGTATTATGTAATTAGTTATATCTTACAGTAATATTGATAAAAAATATTATCATGATTTCTAATCAGATAGAATGGAAAAAGAATTCTATTGCTATATTTTCTGCTTTCAATGGAGGAGGAGAGTTAAAGTAAATTGGATTATTTTATTTCATCCATATTGAATTAATAATTTGATAGAATATTATATGTAAAATCATATTTCTATACTCTCTGGTGACAATAGGTGGAGAAGAGTTTCAGTATATTCAATTGGAGTATTCGGCCACTCTCTTTATAATTGTAAATATTATTTTCTCAGTATAAATTCTTCAGATACCCCTACTCGAGAACATGGATTCAAATCAGTTTTCCAATATTCAATAGAGAAGGAAAACATGTTGATGATGATAATAATGTAAACATCACCTAACAGAATTTCTCATAACATGATCAAATTGAATCACTGCCTCGTATATATTCTCTTGATTTCCCTACATGAGAATATCAGTTAGAATAAGTTTTCCACTTTTCCAGTATTGAATACAGATAAACCTGTTAGACCTAGATTCTTCAATAGTTCGATGACATCTATTCATTGTTCTCAGCGTCTAATATCCCCAACTATCTTAAACTACATCTCCTACGCATGCAAAATTTATTACAATGTATTGAGAGAGGCATTTGAATTCCGTCATCACTTGCATTTTGACACCATAGTTCAACTTCGAAGATATTTTCCGTGCTTTGTATCAATAATAAGTGAATGGTGTAGAGACTACAGGATGATGAAGACGGAGAAGAACGAGAAAAAGAAGAAGGAGGAGAAGAAGAAGAAGTAGAGAAGGTATGGCTGGAATTTCCGCTCCTCAGGTCTCTAGAGTCTAGAGCTAGAGTATGAAGTACTAAGTTCCAAGTATACGAGAATTGTTGAACATTTCTCTACACCTGTCACCTAGTATTACTCAACTTCGCCCACAAATTTTTTTGTGAAACCACAAAGTGGAAAATAAAAACATTTATCCATCATCTATTGAGTATACTGGAATACTCGATATTCCAGAATAGCCACCCTGAAAAAATAATAAATCCTAAATGAGAATTTTTTATTCAATCAATTATCCCTAAAACTATTTCGATTATCCTGTGAAAATTGAATCTTGAAACCGTAGATACAGTAGATTTGAATATAGTTGATTAGTCTATTATATTATAGAACTAAGTAGTAGTTCATTCTACTATCACTAGCTCCAACAGCTGATATTGTCGATTAGATTCGACATTTATCAATGCCTAGATTATGTTTTTGAAATCAGAAGAGGCAATAGATGCTTCACATAATCAATTACATAAGTAATTTTAGTAGCTTAAGTAAATTTATAGTAAGATAAATAAAGTAGAAGAGACAGACGAAACCGCCTAACATTTTGGCGAGAGCTATACTTAAACTGTACAGATTAATAATTATAATTTATATATCTTTTTTCACCTCACATATTATCCTTGATTCCTTGAATCATGTGATCCCTTTTTCTCTACTTGTTCAGTCAGTGCCCAGCTTCCAAGAAATACATTTTTTTATTGTTGAACTTGATCGCTGCATCCGTCATGATTGGCTTGCAGGAAAACTATTGCGTTCTGTGGTAGAAAAGTGCCTGCTTCAGTTGAATTTAATAGATTTCTTGGAAAAGCCTCGGAAAATGTTGGTTTAATTCGCTTACTGTGAGGAAATTCGATGGTTGATTCTTGTTGATTAGTTGTAATGAAGTTTGTTTGCAGTTGGAAAATCTCTGTTCGTGCTATGATTTGTTGAAAAAGGATACTGAAGAAATTAACTATTAATGATTTTGCACCCAAAAAGTACGATCGTAGATTAAAATAATAGTAGATTAATGTAATGTAATGATTAATTTAATGATTAACTTGAAGATTGAATCATCAAGATTGTACATAATAGGTACTAAGTCTATATTAGAGCCCTGGCGGCTCGTACCCACGAAACAGGTGAAGTGCGCGTAACTTTTACTGTACAGCACTTCACCTGTTTCGAGGGCACGAGCCGCCAGTGTATTAGAGTCAATAAGTCCAGTTCTTGAGCATGTTCAGGCGTTAGCCTGTTGTAGTCGTTGATGTGAAATAACTAAATAAAGATGAATTATGAATTAATAATTAATGTACAATGCCATACTATACTGTACCGTGTAGTATTCAACTTCAATTTAGATTACTAATAATTATTCCTCTTACTAGAGTTAGGACTACTATATGAATTGATCTATACTCTATTAAATCCTCCAGTGCTCTACAGAATTCAAACATTTAATAATCAATTAGGCATTGTCAAAAAGGCATCAATAATCAAACCTAGCTTGCTATGATACAGTGTACCACTATATATTCTACAATATAATTACCACTTCAAACCATTTCAATATCATATTCACTAGTAACTTTATCAATAGTTCCCCGCTATTTATACAGTATGTCCAAACAAAGAAGACATACTGGCAAGGTGGAAAAATGACTCCAGCTTAGTCTATAGTGCTTCAAAAATTATAAATTTAATCTCAAATTGTAGAAAATATTCTGACCTACAATTTGAGAGCAAATTTATAATTTTTGAACCACTATAGACTAAGCTGGAGTCATTTTCTCATCTTGCAAGCATGTCTGCTTTCCTTGAACAGATCATAATAAATAAACAACTTACCCGATTTAGATATAAACCACTGACGACTCGTATCCACGAAACAGGTGAAGTGCCCGCATCTTCTACTGTACAGCACTTCACCTGTTTCGTGGACACGAGTCGCCAGTGATAAACTAGAGCAATAGGCAATGATAATCGCCTTTATTACTATGCGGAAACCAAATAAAACGGGCGGTGGTTATAGTATTATACCGACTGTGAATTATATAAACGAACCTACATCTTGCCGGCGTCTGTTCTGAAATATCGTCGAATAGAATATGAATAGGATATATATATCGTTCACTATAAGTAGGACTAGATAATTCTTCCGTAACGCAGTGACGGTGCTGGAGATATAGGTATACTAGTAATGTTAGTGTAGGCTTTGTAGTTTAGTTCTATGGCGAAGTGTGTTACTCTATTTTTTACGCATGCTTACTGCGTCAATTTGTTGTGTAATAACTAGGGCGTATGATTGGTGAATGCTGGTCGATCAAAGAAGACATTCTGGCAAGATGTGAAAATGACGACAGCTCAGTCAATATTGTTTCAAAAATTATTAATTAGGTTTCAAATTGTAGAAAATATTCTTCTCTACAACTTGAGACCAAATTTATAATTTTTGTACCAATATTAACAGAGCTGGAGTCATTTTTCTGTCTTGTCAGAAAGTCTTCTATGCTCGACAAGACTATAGTCAGGCAGTGGTTGTCATCGGATGCTTTATTGGGGTAGTGATGGGAAATTTTTCAATGCTTTTAGGGTAGGGTTGTGTCAAAAAGCAAGTTGTTTCAAGTTGTTAAGGGAAATTTAATACAATTGAGTAATAATTAAAGTTTAAAATCTTTCAGCAATTGTCTTCACAATAAATAAAATAATTTACAGGTGAGTAAAACCTACTTCTACTACCAAAAATTAATGACGTTGTAAGTGCTGCCACCTATCGTCTTTTATCTGAACTATTGTGTATCAAACACAACCGACCAACGACAAGCGACTAGGTTCCGTGTAGTACACGCCCACTGCTCGACTCTCATTGGCTGATGACTCCATTTTGTAAGGTGAATCATGCTCGACCAATAGGAAGGCGTTAACTATCAGGCCAATGGGAACGCTTCTTGAAAATGGCTGAAAAATTTATTTTCGGAGTTAACTTACTATCGTAGTAGATGAGATAACATACAAAAATGAATTATTCTTATAATTCCTTCTGTTGCACTGATCATTCAAATAAAGTTTTTCAAACTCATAATACATAAGCTGAACTCAATTATTCTTCAAATAAATTCTCATTTAACACAAATTTGCACCTTAAAGTACATGCTTACATTCATATTTGTATATTATTAGATGTTAATATTACTATGAATGTACCATTTATCCCACACTAGTTCTTTACTTTATTCTATATTCAGTAATTATTGAGTTCCTATTAGTATTATTTGTAATTGATCGAGCTTTATAATATCCAATTGCCAATACACGCTTTTACTAGAGTGACTGTGTTCTATACTTTAATACTGTATACTCTATACTGTAATATTATGCATATTACATGAAATAATTTTTCAATACATAGAGAAGTTCAAGTTCAAGAGTATTCTTCAAAATATAAAAAACGGTATCAATCCGTTCGATTAATTGAGCTAGAAGAAAACTTTATTGATAGTGGTTTGTTGTTGGCTACGATTCTAGAAGAGTGAGATGGAGAAAAGAGAATAAAAGTTAAGCAAATGTGAGAAGAGAATAGAAGAGAAAATCAAAAGTTTCAGATGATAAAACAAGAAGAGAAGCGAAGAGAGAGAACAGGATTCGGAAGGAGTTGGGCAGATGTTGACCTTGAGTCGAGCCTTTTATGGGCACACGGAAATGACCTTGGCAATGGCTGGCTGAAAGACCACATAATATAATAATTATTATAATACAAATTAGTAAGTGGTAAATTTTGTATTATGTGGTAGCTGGACTGGCAGTTCGGCTTGCTTCAGGCGATCGCTGATTTGCAGATGGGAATAATAATAATAATAAGAAGAAGAAGAGGAAGAGAAAAAGAAGAGGAGGAAGAGAAGACGTGGTGAAAGGAGATTAAAAAAGAAATGGATGAGGTTAAGAATAAATGATAATAAAATAGAGGAGGTTGAGGGAAAAAGAAGAAAGAATAAGAAGATGAGAATGAAGGAGGCAAAGAGAGAGAAAATAAATAGAGAACGAGATGGTGGAAAATGAGTAAAAACGGAGAAAGAAGAAGAAGAATAATGAGAAGGAGGAGGTTGAGAAAAAGTGAAGAAAAGTTAAAAAATTAGAAGGAGGAGGTTCAAAAGAAGTGGAAAAGGAGAAGAATAAGTAGGTGGTTGAGAGGAAGTGGAGAAAAAAGGAGAATAAGGAGGAGAATGAGAATAGATGGTAAAAAGAAGTTGGAGGAGGATGATGAAAATACGTCAAGAAATAAGAGATAAAAATTATAAAAAGAGGTTGAGTTGGAAAAGAAGAGAGAGAAGGAGGAGGAGGAGGAGGAGGAGGAGGAGGAGGAGAAGGAGGAGGAGGAGGTGGAGGAAGAGTAGAAGAAGGAGGCGAGGTAGGATAAGAGGAAAAGAAAAAGAAGGAGAGTAAGGAAGGAGTTGAGTAGAAAATAGAGAAGCGAAAATGAGGATTAAATTTGTGATGGAGAATTATGAATATGATACTTTATTTTATCACAATATTTTCACAATATGTTTGAAATCGAAATTTCAACTGTAATGTTTATGAGATCATCACACTTATTCCTCATTGCAGTTGCATTGCACTTTCTTTTTAATCTTATCTCAAATACTGACAAATACATTGTAGTACAGTTCAATTCCTGCATTCAGTACTCTTAGCATTGTTTCTTCCTATGATTTAAACAACTCTGCAACTTGATAATGATATCAGACCGCCCATGCAAGTTATCTAGAATTAATGCTTTTCCAAGCAATTTTATAGGCGATTGAAATATATCCATGATACACACTAAACTCAATACAAAACAGTATCACAATACATAACTTGATACAAAACAGAGGATCACAATTTTACATCTGTGTGACGTCACAATATGACGGATCAACAACGTAATAGTAAATACATCTATATAAAACAATACTGTTATTATTATGACTCTTGTAGCATTACATCATAATTTATTATTGTCTAGAAACTATTATCATATATTTTATTGTAATCAAGTTACGTCAGAAAAGGAAAATATTGAGTAAATAAATTTTCTTGTAGGAAAACTTTAGGTGGCATAGCGATTTTCCCAAGGATAATGTTGTTGACAATATTTTCATTATTGTCGATAAATTCTACAAGGAAATATCAGCTCATGTATTGCGTAAATTGTTTTCAAACTTGACATGTTTTCTCTCTGCAACTTGAGGGAAAAATAATGTTGTATTTACTTCGGTTTTATGATATGCATTTTTTATGTAATATTGTGTGAAAAGCTGAACCCAAGAATTGAAGAAACTGACAAATTTTCAATTTTACGATACTTTATTTTGGTGAAAAATTACAGTATCATGGTTTTATATAACTTTTATTTCTTGTATTGTATAATTAATACAGCTGTAGATTTCTGCTTTGAAAAAGTATTATTATACAGATGTTGATTTTTAGTGTACATGAAACCATTGCATTGTTAATTTTCCACCAATAAAAGTGGAGTTGACAATTTCTCAATTCGTATCAAATATGAGAAGACTTGGACAGACTTTTTTTTTGCTGTGGATGATGCCCATATAAGGATTCCCAACAACATTATTCACTCTACAAATTATATTGAATCAAAGAAAGTTTCCATTTCAGATATCCAGTCTTTAGCCTAATCTATTTGCTGGTGAATTTCATCTTCTGTTGCTAATAATTCAACATTCACTAATTTGCCTAACTAACCTACTCTTTCAATTCTTTATAACAATAAGTCAAATTGGGTGTGTCTCTTAGTAAATTATAATAGACATCTAACTCTCAACCCCTCTTCATTTATTCGGCAGTAGTAGTAGGGCTCTTAAGAATAATTTGACTACCAGTACTGAATGATAATTGTATATGCCCACATTGTAGACTAGTTGATGCATGACCCTATTCTGTTAGCACTATTCTATACATTCTCTCCTCTTTTACACTCTCAATTCATTTCTCTCTCTCACTCTCTCTCTCTCACTCACCCATATCTTCTCACTAATTCCTCCTCTATTTATTCTCAATCTTTTCTCTTCCTATATCTTGTTCTTACTCTTTCCCTCTTTATTATTTCCCTCTTTGTAGCTTTTGCTCTTATCATTTATCCATTTCTATCTTTCTACCTCTCTTCTCTTCCTTCACTCTTCCTCTCCTTCATTTCCCTTTTTTTGCTTTAGCTTTTACTTTATTTTTTTCTCTATTTCTCTCCTTCCATCTCTTTTCATCTCGCTTCCTCATCTTTCACTCATTCATTCATTTATTTAAGAAATTACATTAAAGGGTAAAAACACAGACAGTAAAGTCCAAAACGTCTTTTTCACAAATTTTTATAGAAATATTTAGACAAAATACAGGTTATGCTCACAAGATTTTCAATCAATATCACAATTCACAAATTTTTAGACTCCGAAATTGGAAACTTTAATTTAGAATTTTGTATTTTACACCAATTCCCTCCCTCTGAAACTTTTCAATCGACCACTTTTATCTTTCTCTCCCTCTTACTTATATATACTTTATATTATCTTTCACTTCAATTCTCTCCCTGAAACTCTTCAATCTAACTCTTCTCTCTTTTCCCTCTTTCTCCATCCCTTACCCACTCATTCACTCCCTCACCCTGTGAAATACTTCAATCTAAGTCTCTTCACTCTCTCTCCCTCCTTCTCTCTCTCTCTCTCTTTCTTTCTCTCTCTCTCTCTCTCTCCATTTGTTATTATGCGCTCGTTACAAAATACGGTGCGCCGTAGCTCAGAAGAGAGGATGTAAGGAATTGGCTACTTCCTCTGCTTCTAGTGTGTGCGCATGCAGAAGCTATATTCTGCCCAACCAAAGAAGACATTCTGACAAGATGAAAAAATTACTCTATCTCGGTCAATATTAGTTCAAAAATTATAATTTTGGTCTCAGATTCTAGAACAGAATGTTTTCTACAGTTTGAGACAAATTTGTGATTTTTGAAGCGATATAGTCCAAACTGAAGTCATTTTCCCATCTCGCAAGAATGTCTTCTTTGTTTGGAAGATACTTTAGAACTGAGTCCGAATTATTATGTCTGCGTTTCCTCTTTCTGGCCAATCAACGCCCTCTTTTCCTTCTCCTCTTCCTCCTCCTCCTCCTCCTCCTCCTTCTGCTTCTTCTTCTTCTACTACTTCTTCACCTTCTTCTCCTTATTTTCCTTCTACTCCTCCTCTTCCTCTTTTCCGCCCCCTCCTTCCTCTCCAAGTTCCATGATTATTGTCTTTTGTTGTCGCATTTATTTGTGTGACTCTTGGCCAGGCGTATTATGAACAAACAACTTTGAAGTGGACGAATTTTGTTGTAGACTATATTATAGCGAATGAGTGTTGTCTGAAATCTGAATGATGAACAAGAAAACTAAACGTTTCGCTGAAAAATAGTTTGAAAACTAACTTTACTCTTCATTCATCGATATACTGTATTGTACTTCTATTCTATTCCCTATACTCCTTTTAGTCTTCTATTCTAATCCACTTCATTCTAACGATTCATTCATTTATAGATCACTGGCGCCCACGAAACTGGTGAAGTGCCCGTATCTCTTACTGTACAGCACTTCACCTGCGCCAGTGATATAGATGTTTTAAAAGTTCGGTCTTGATGTATCTAGTATTTTAGATTAGTGTAGCCTACCTTTAGCTTTTTAGAGAAAAAAGTCTTTCCAATTATCATATAAAAATACGTATTAAATAAGACAAGGAAAGTAGAACATCTTGAAGTGTCATGTACACTACTAATTATTGTCCAACTTTATGTTGTCATGCTAATGCTCGAGATTGAGATCAAATTATTAATATATTTTATCTATTTCTTCCAGGTGAGACACACAGGAATTTCGCCACTTATATCATTGCTCCATCCCTCCACCCAGTGGTATGTAATAATCTTGTACATAATTTTATCTGATTTCCTGTTGAAAATCATGTGGTTTTTGCAAAACACTGATTGTTGCTAACCTCATTATTGTTGATCAACCTAATAGATTGAATCAATAGTTTAAACTTAGTTTCAAACGAAGATTATAATATTTTTCTTTATTGAGTAAACAGGCAAAAATGAATTTGAAATTCATTTTGGCTCAATAACCAACTTCTAGAGGTAGTTAAAACATTCGTTAAAACGTGTTGGCTTAAACGGTGGTTTGAATGTAATTTAAACAACTGTAAGGAGATTCTACCGAAACTTAGTTAAAACTGTGTGTAGCAGGAATAATTTTGAGGGTTGGTTTCCCAGAAAAGTTCGCCTGAAATTTCTGGTTAATCTAGCAGTCAGTGTATGGTCTTATTTATAATCTTGTATTTCAAACAACGAACCTCCTTGGTTTCAATTAAGCCAGCTGATGGTTTAAGCTGAAATTTAGTTCAAATTTTTTTGGAAAATCGACCCTCATCTAAAAATTTGCAAGCACATATGTCTCAAATAAGTTGTTAGTTAAACGGTTCTTCCAAGTGTACGCAAATCACAATACAGTCAGCTAGCAAATCTCCTTTACTCTCTCTCACTCACTTATTCTCTCACACTCTCTCTCCCGGCGCTTATTTCTGTAAATAGATTCCGGAAATAAAATCTCGAACAGGGCAAGAGTGCCCGCTGGCAAGAGTGCTCGGACTAGCGACCGCATAATACACGATTGTATTCTATTTACATTATTCTGCATTTGTATTATGTGGTAGCTAGCTCGGACATCCCCAGGGCCCGGCCAGACGCGGAACTAGAGTTCGCGCAAGCTGGGAAGACACTCCATACAATGTAAAGTGTATTGTAACGAAGTGTCTTCATATAGTGAGCGGAGAAAAAAAACTCGCGCGCTTTTGCACGTAGTACAGTTGGCAGCATTGTAGTTTGGCGCGCGCGGGAGACCTGGATTTGTGTTCTTTTGAAAAATTTACCGACTGAAATAGTTTGTGAGGAGAAAATAAATCGGACGGAGGCTCGGTAGAAGAAATGGGAAGTAGGGAAAGAAAGGGTTGGTAGGAGGAAAAGGGGGGGAGGAGGAGGAAGGGAAAGAAAAGAGGCTGTTTGAGAAAAAGTGGCCGCCCTGATAAAAACACGCGCCAAAACTGAATTTGGCGCGCTACTCTGGTGGACGTGCTTGAAAACACATGATTAGAGTTTTTTTCATCATATAATTAATGAAATTTTAAGAGTTTTTCTTTGCTCTAATTTAATCGGTTTATTTTTCATATTGGATTGTTCGCATTGGTTGTTTTTACATATTGCTATTGCGATGGGTGTTTCGTGTTCATTTATTCATATTTACAATAATGATTCTTCACTTCTAATAGAGACTTCCATTAATAATTTTATAGTATACACAGTACAGTATTATGTAATCACAGATCTAGGGTGACTTGGAGTAAATGATAACGCTCCAATCTGATTACAAGTGGACCCGAGTTCGAATTAACCTCAGATTCCGTATAGATTTGAGAGGTGTTACTTTTCCTTGAACCTAGTGGAAATGAGGCTGCTCGAAGTTTCGAAGTTCCTGTATAGCAACGTTCCTCAATTTCTAGCTAATTGAATACTTTCAAAAACTCATCACTTGGTTTATAAGTTTGGCTTATTGCTCAAATTCCTTTGAGTTGAGTGGAGAGCAATTTTTGTTTTGTAAGAAGTTTATATAGTTACAAAAAATTGTTTAATACCTCAATACATAATATTCGGTTATAGCAATAAGCTACTTCATAACTTATTTATAAAAAAACAAGGCTCTGCTCACTAAAAAGAGTTATATGTTCTTTAGCTAGAATCAGACAAATCCAAATTTTACTACGCAGTTAGTAAGTGGCAAGAATCTGCTCAGCTACAACTATATAACTGTTACTTATCTCCTGTAACTACCTATTCTTCTTCGCCGTATTCTTGATTCCCTTCTCATCCGTCTATTCGTTTGCGTTTTCTTTTTCTTCTTCTTTTTCTCTTCCTCCTCGTTCTCTTCTCTCCGAGACAGAGGACAAAATCTCTTCTTTTCTATTCCTCGTGCCCCTTTCTCTTGACCATCTTTTTTCACTCTCTTCATTCTCTATCTATTCTTCTTCCCATTTCCTCATTGTACATCCTCTTCTAATCTGAATCTAATTCAAATCAAAATCTAAATCCAATTCAAATCAAAATCTTCATCTAATTCTAATCTAATCTAGATCTAATTCTAATCAAAATCGAAATCTAATTCTTTCTAAATCTTCTCCTTCCTCTTTCTCTTACCTGTCTTTATCTTCTTGTTGCTGTATCCATTATATTTTTGTTACGAGTAGCATTTATTTTTCCTCCTGTCCTGTTTACGAAACGAAGCAGACCAGTAATGATTTATATACTTGAGCGAGTAGCAAGACTAGAGACGAGACTCACTAGAGTTTATGACGTACTCTTTCTAGTCTCACACCCTCTTTCTCTCACTCTTACTCTCTTTCTCTCACATTCTTTCTCTCACTCTACGCCCCCACGCCCTGTCACTCACCTGTCTCGAAGAACAAAGAGCACAGCACACGGAAGCTGAGATACACATTCCTCTTTGAATTTCGTTCTCTCAGTCTCTCTCACTCTCTCTTTATTTATCTTCTGTTCTTCCTCCTCGTGTAACCGAAAGGAATGTGACGCGTTGGTGGAGGAAGAGAAAGAGAGGAGAATGAGAGAGAAATAGAGATGAAGAGAGAGAGAGAGATTGACAAAAACTATATAGAAGATGTAGCTGTTGACGAAGTTTGAGAAATTAATTATTATCGAATAATTTCAATTTCATTTATTCAGTTGATTAATTTCAATAAAGGTAATAATGATAATTTGTTCCCATCGAGAGAGAGAGAGAGAGAAAAAGAGATAGATTGACAAAAACTATATAGAAGATGTAGCTGTTGACGAAGTTTGAGAAATGAATTTCATCGAATAATTTCAATTTCATTTATTCAGTTGATTAATTTCAATAAAGGTAATAATGATAATTTGTTCCCATCAAGAGTTATTGAAGAATAGAATTGGCATCATGTTTTATATTATCCTGTTTATTTGGCAATGAAAACATTTAATTTTATATTTTATCCTCAAAGACAGAGAATTATTAAATTAACATATAAAAAAGGAACTACTGGTTATCAAAATAATTAAGGCGTATGAGAACTTGGAGGAGGATGCGTCAAATGCAAAATTGTGAAATAAGTAGCAAAGATGCTAGAAGTTTAGTCAAAACTAGAATAAGTTTAATGATATTAAAAACAAATAGGGAAGATAAAAATGAATGCAGTGTAAAAGAGAATGAAGAAATCGAGTGAAGAGAGAGAAGAAATCGAGTGAGAGAAACAAGAAGAACAGTGAAGCAAAACATAAGAGGGTTAAAATGAAGTTTAGAAAATCAAGGAAGAGAATGAAAAAAATAAGAAATAACAAAGAGGGAAGCAAGGAATCTCATAATATTTATACTAGTTTCAGATACAGTACCAAAGTACTCGTGCTAAAGCTAAATGTAGATACGGTATATACTGCAAGTGGATAGAAAGTATATTCTCTCCATATTCTTTGATCCTGCTTGGAAATACTTAAATATACTGTAGCAATGCAGATGCAGTATTTATTATACTAATGCCCGGTTTTTCCAAGCACACTCAAGTACACTTTACTACATTTCCCACACTTATCATAGAAAATGTCAGCTGTTCATCAAAATTTGAGGGTCCCTCAACTTTGAGTGTACTTGGAAAAACCCGGCATAAACATACCAGGTAGATATAAAAGTAGCAAGTAAGAAAGCGTCTAGCTTCCCTGCTTGAAGATAGTGGTTGCGTAGCGTATACAACCACAAGTTGTTCAGGCAAGTGTCTTGCCTCTTGCGGTAAGAAGGTGTTCCGTGGTAAGGGGGGAGGGGGGCACAGGTATGACCTTGACATCAGCTGTGGGTGTTGGTTATGATGTCGGCTCTCAAGAAATCACGTGACTGCGACGCTTCCTTCTTCGACTGGAAACTGGTTGCCTGATTACACTGATGCTGTCATAGTTCGCGTAAGCTGAGAAGACACTCCACCACGATACACTTTATATTGTAACGGCGTGTCTTCTTAGCTTAGCTGTACTGGTACAGTCTGTATTTCTGGTACTACTGTTCTAATAGGAGATTGTCGAAAAAAGTTAATTCTATAGTTTATTCTTTCTGAATTCTAATTTGTGGTTGTAATGTTGTAATGGATTTTGTTGATGGTGTAATGACGATGATGATGTTGAGGAGTTGTTAATGATGATGATGTTGTTGTTGATAATTTTTGCTTGATTTTTAGTCTGTATTCAGGATTGCATTAATTGGAACTAATTTAATGATCTAGTTATATTACAAGTAATTTCAGTTCCTTGGTTATTACATTCCTATTTGATTCTATTATGGATGAGTTTGTGATTCAACCTGATATGAAAATTTGCAGAACAATGCAAATTAATAGTCTCTTAACTAACAAAATGATAAATAAAATAGGATAAAACTCAGTTTGAAATGGGCTTTTCCACTTTTATTAATAATGGATAGGGCCCAGTAAAGTCTCGAAGGGTTATTATTAACATGGATAGGGCCCAGTGAAGTCTTGAAGGGTTAATAATTATTAACTTTTCGAGACTTTACTAAGCCCTATCCGTGTTTTATTTTTGTGGAGTTCCACAATATAATTGTGATGTATCTAATAAATAAATAAATATCAACCTAGATTCTACAAATAACTAAAATATGAGTTGAAAATAAGTTATACATAAAAACATTGAAAACTGTATTAATCACCTTGTAGAACTTCAAATCAGATTTACTCTATAGATCCTACCACTGGCGGCTCGTACCCATGAAACAGGTGAAGTGCTCGTATCTTTTACTGTACAGCACTTCACCCGTTCCGTGGGCACGAGCCGCCAGTGGATCCTACTGATTTGAAATCAATGTTTATTCTGTAAATAAAAGTCGATGTGTCTGAATAGATCCGATTGTGAGGCTAAGTGTAAGAGAGAACCTGCGAGTCCCAACTCCGCCTTATTGTACTGTAATAAAAGACAATAAATAAATTGTCGCACAATGAGTTCCGATCTCATTCTGTTCTTTCAACAAGCTTCAAGACTTTTTCAAACATTGATTGTTGAAGTTGTATGGTTGAAACAATAGTCGCTTTGTTGTAAAATAAATACTAGTGTCAATACCTGCTTGCATTCTATACAAATACAGGTCGTACAAGCTTAGAAGATACGTCGTTACTATATACTTTGAATGTAACGGTAGTTCTTCTCAGCTTGCTCGAACTATAGTGATATTATAATAATAGTGTTGTTTGCTTATCTCAGTTATGAACTAGGAAAGTCTGATACACTACGGACTACACCTCTATCCTAGTAACATCCGGTATCAACTTATTTCATTTTTTATCAGATCACGGTTTGGAATGGTTGAAGTTCAATTTTCAATTTTATTGAAAAAATCCACCTCCTATTTAAAAATAATTTACAGTAACATTTTAATTCAACGAAGGTATGCTTAATCTGGCTTTCCACTTCCTTTTTCAGAAATCAATTCACTGTAGGTAATAACAGAATTAATCTAAACTATGCATAACCCTTTCTTTATTCAAATCCTGTTTACTCCACCAAAAATTAATCATTTGAAGTCGTTCTAAAACTTTATTTTTTTCAAGAATCACTCATTAGGCTACTAATGCAGAATATAGAATAGAATGTGTTTCATACCTTTAAATTTAACAATATATTATTGGAAATGTCAATCAACAGTACAACAATAATATATAAAACATTTTACATATAAAAAACATATGATAAACATGATAAAGCATATTAAAAAATGACATGATGTAACAAAATTATCAAACATTCGGTAAACCTGAGAGCCCCATTATGCCCTCACTCGTTTCAAATAGCTTTTTTTTAAATGTAGAATAGTAATAAATATATATATTTATCTAATGAAAAAATACATGGTGAAAGAAAAGTCTTCGAAATTTCTAAAATAGCTTCTAGTATTTCTAACAAAATTTCTATCACTGGCGGTTCGTACCCACGAAACAGGTGAAGTGTCCGTATCTTTTACTGTACAGCACTTCACCTGTTTCGTGGGCACGAGCCGCCAGTGATTTTTATTAAAATATTGTCCAAATGTTAAATTTGAGCAAAAAACTGTACAACCTAAATAAAATGACAATAAAGTGTGCATAATCCGTTGTATTCCCACACCCTACTTATACTCGAAGTTCGGAAGCTCTCAAAGAATAAAACTATTTCGGTAGGGATTTATGGAGTGATTGCGTATTCACGTGGTAGCAAGTGTGAGCTGTGTAAGAAACGTGATCCACTCTATTTAGCTCGGTTCCCCTTTTCTCGAACGGGGGATTATCGTTCACGTTGGGGGATCTGTCTGTGACGTATTCTCGAATCGTGGCCACTGAAGCCAGACTTCTTTTGTCATCGCGTGGGATGCAAGATAGGAAGTACAAAGTCGTTACGGAAATGGATTATTTAGAAAATCTTAGAAATCTCTAATAAAATTATTATAGTTCGATAAGTTCTAATTTATAGAGTAAGCATTGATGTTTTATTATTTTTCTATTCATATTGACTTTGCATTGATTTTTTATTTTTAATGTTTCAATAATAATTGATAAAACATTTTGGAAATCAGAAGATGTTTTAGAGAACAGGAACCCATGGTACTGTAAAGATGGAAGATTGTAACTTTTGATGAAACACGCTCCTAGTGTTACAAGTGCATAATTATAAAGATTTACTTGATATTAGGATATTCAATTTCTAATTATTATATTGTTTAATAAGTACTTAGTTGATGGCTGGTTTGATAAAAACTTGACGCCCAAATTGGTTTTGCTGGGAGGTATAGTCTATACAAGCGAAGAAGACATTTTGGAAGGATGGGAAATTGACTCTACCTTTGTTAATATTGGTTCAAAAATTATAAATTTGGTCTCAAATCGTAGAACAGAATGTTTTCCACAATTTGAGATCAAATTTATAACTTTTCAACCAATATTAACCGAGCTGGAGTCATTTTCCCATCTTGCCAGAATATCTTCTTTTTTTGACCAAACTATATCTGACAGACAGACAGGCGGAGGAATTTTCAGGGAAGCCTCTTCTAGTCCGATGCTCGTTGAGGCTGAGAAGACCCGTCGTCACTATGTAAACTGTATTGTGATGGCGTATCTTCTCATCCACACCATCCATACAAAGTCCGCGCACGTAAGAAGAGACGCGGTGACTGTGTAAAGTGTATGTGACGGGGTGTCTTCTGAGCCTGTAACTTTGTGTGGATGAGGAAGATGTCTGTTGTATGTTCAGAGCGGAAAGAAGCCGACTAAGTGAAGCAATCTTCGGGTCATCTGTTGGCTTGGACAGATGAGGACGAGGAAAAAGAAGATTTTTAGGATGTGGTAGGGGTGAAGGAAGAAGGGGAGGAGGAGGGGAAGGAAAAGATGGTTGTAATAATGATGATGATGATGATGATTATGGTGATTATGATGATGAAAAGAAAGATTAGTAACATTAAGAAGTTGATGGTGTTAGGAAAGAGTAATAATAACAAGTGGATGGTGTAGAGACTAGAAGAAGAAGAAGAAGAAGAAGAAGAAGAAGAAGAAGAAGAAGAAGAAGAAGGAGAAAAAGAAAATGTTGATAAGAGGGGACTTACTTATTCAGTAGTAATTTATTCTAGGGTTATACTGCTTAATTGTTTTGAAACTACAGTATCTTTTAATCCTCATTCAAGGAACTTGATTCAGTGACTGACTCTATACTAGTATGAAGCTACTATTATGTACATACTACTATCTATACTACCTATATCTATATTATACTATCTATACTACTCTTCTACTAGTATGAAGCAAAAGGCAAGCGTATTGAATATTATCATGCGTGAATTATGATACAATAAATTGAAATTATCGTATCATGTATTATTATTGTATGAAAGATGTATTGTGAATTATTATTGTAAAGATGTCTTGTGAAAATTATGAAAACGAAAGGGTTGGTAAAAGGTAATTGATAAATTACGGATCAACAATTTAAGTCGTGGCTGGTAGCAGTGAAAATTTGAATAGGTGAGAAATTAAATTAAGAATAAATGAGAATTAATAAGATCAAGAGAACAAATCATGAAGGGAAAAGAAGGGATAAGAGAAAGAAAATTAACAGAAGTGTTGCCAAGGAAAAGGATGGTGTAAGGACGGCAAATAAAAAACCAACATCTGACAATGGTTTGATCTCAATAATTGTAAAAGTTCTATGTTGTAGAAGTATGTCGGTTATTTGTTATGATCTAATCGGATGTGTCTTCTACTTCTAGCAGAGTATGGAGGTAGAATAAGAGGTAGAAAAGGAGAAGAAAAAGGAAAATATGAAGAAGAAGCATAAGAAGAGAAAGACGTGAAAAAGAAGTAGTGTCCACGTGAAGAAGTACTGTCCACTTGGTCCGCGACTTTGAAATTGCTATTATCTCAGTTAGCGTGGTGGTACAAAAATATTTCTTTGTGGTACAAAAAGGTACAAAATTAGAACAATATTATGGTATATTCAAATCCTATGTTTTGTCATGTCAGGGACCAAGTGGACATAGCCTAGTAGTAGTCTAGTGGAAGTGATATAGTAGTAAAAGAGTAAAAAGATGAGAAGAAGATAAAAGAACGAGAAGATAAAAGTAAAATAAGAATAAGTCGGAGAAGGATAAAAAGAAGAATAAAACGATGATGGTAAAAAAGATAGGCCGTTAGCATGATGAGAGGTTTCCCTGTATCATCACATCATGCTCTGTTCAGTGCGTTGGTTCTTGAAACCACTCTTCGCCGCTTGATTGGGTCCGGGACTTTGGCATTTCCTGTCCCTCAGGGTTGGGACAGGAAAGAGAAAGAAGACGAATAAGAACAAGAACGAGGAGAAGAAGGATGATGAGGAGGAGGAGGATGAGGATGAGGAGTAGGAGGAGGAGTAGGAGGAGGAGGAGGAGGAAAAGAAGAATAAGAAGGAGGAGAAGGAGAAGAGGAAGGGTTGGGTCGCCGAAGTTGGTGGTGTTATAGTAACCATGTAAAGACGCCCACTTCCTCTTTGACTTGTTTTATCATTCCACACTCCTTCTTTTTCTTCTTCTTCTTCTTCTTCTTCTTCTTCTTCTTCTTCTTCCTCTTCTTCTTCGCCTCCTGGAACCACCACAACAACTATGTCCTCTAGGCCTTCTTTTTCTTGTAGCATCATCCAGAAGAATTTCCGGACGTCGCCCTCGCCTCATCTACTATATAAACTTCTTTTTATTCATTTTTATTATCCTCCGCCTCTTCCTCCTCACCAAACTCCTCCTCCTTATCTTTTTCTCCTTATCCTTTTTATTCATACTCTTCTTCCTTCTGCTCTTCATCTAGTCCACCTTCTCTTTTCCGTCTTCTTTCATCCGCCTCTTGGGACATCTTTTAATAATTTTATTCTCCCTCCTCAACCTCTTCTCTATAACCTCACTTCTTTCTTATTCTTCTTCCTCTCTTCTTCATCTTCTTCTTCGTCTTTTTCTCCGTCTCCTGGAACCTTTTTCTTCCTCTTTAACCTTCTAAACCTCCTTCTCCTCTTTACTTTCTTTTAAACTTCCTTTTTTCCTTCTCCTTTTTCTGCTTCTTATTCTATTATTCCATTTCCTCCTTCTATTTTCTCTTCTCCTTCCTCATCTTCTTCTTTCTCTTCTTCTTGTTCTTATTTTTCTTTTTCTTCTTCTTCTTCTTCTTCTTCTTCTTCTTCTTCTTCTTCTTCTTCTTTTTCCTCTTCTTCCTTTCAACCTTCCCCTCCCTCTTCCGCTTCTCTTCTCTCTTCCTACTCCTTTCTCTACTACTTTCTCTTCTTCTTCTCCTTCTTCTTTTACCTTATTCTTCTCTTCCTTCTGCACCTCTCTTCCTCCACCTCCTCTGTTCTTTATTTTTATTTTCCTCCTGCTCCTTTCTTCCTCCACCTCCTCTTCTCCCCACCTCCTCTTTTCCTTATTACAGTATTTTCTTTTTTTTCCTGTTTAGTTCTCTTCTGGTTCATCTCCTGGAAGAGACCGGATGTGCGCGGTTTGTATTAAAAGTTTTTTTTTATTGCCCGCATAGCATCCACACAAAGTGTAATCCTCCTATGATTCAGGATGGAGTTCTGACTCAAAGATTACTTCCACCGACTTTGGAAGGAAATGATTTCATACGCTGCACTGAATCAGAGTTCGGATGAATTTTTTGAGTTTTCTTTTTGGATTTTCTAGTTGCCAATACTCTTCTACAACAGGATGGAAGAATAATTATTAGACATTGCTGTACACCAATCGCTAGATAATTATAATAATTTATTAGAATCTCCATATATGCAGTATTATAATGTGGTACAGTATTGATATTGCAATAAGTTACACCAACTGCCAGATAATTATAATCTCCATATATTTCCATATAAATAGACAAAGGACTTCTGCAACTGCAAATATTGACCAATGTACTAAATAGCAAGCGAGATTCATTGAATCAAAATTTTTCCATATTATTCTATATATAGTGAAATTACACTATATAATAGTGAAATTGAAACACATAGATTTTGTTAATTTTTCTACACTATTCTATACAAGTATTCTGTACTTGACATTATTCTATAGTATTTTTCATGTCAAGACTTTTATAAAGGTTTTTTTTACTTTTCTTGTATTCTGAATTTACTTCATCCTATCTATTCTTCTTGTACATTTTCAAACCAATAGAATGTAATAGGGAGACTTGATATTGTCAAACAAAAGAGAACTTCAAAGATTGATAATGTAGCAACCGAAACTGGTATCTCGATTTTCAATAAATCTTTGCCCTTTGGCTCGACAAGTATTCCATTCAATATGGATACCTACTAGAACTATCACCTTTAAACCCGTCTCTATTTTGTATTGATTTTTGAGTAGTTAATCATTTCTTGAAGTAGGTGAGTACTTACCATAGTAATTATTTTAGTATACTATAGTAATATTACAATTTTTTATTTTAAATGTTAATCTCAGTACCCTTTTCACTCATTCTTATTCATGCATAACATGTTTCGGCTATTAATAGCCATAATATGCATGAATTAAAATAGTTGAAAAGGGTACCGAGATTAACTTTTAAAATATAAAACATTAATATTACTATAGTAATAGCCCTAAAATAAAGGAAACATTAATTTTACAATTGTTTATTGCATTAATTATATCAATAGAGTTCACTTCCAATAACTCTCAAAAAGAAATAGACCTAGATTGGATTTGAATTGAATTCAATGCATTTAACGATTGTCTAGTAGCACTTTTTTGTTGATTATGTTTCTAATATAACTTATAAGTATGTATAATGTGAAACCTTTGAACATAATAGATTGTAATCGATAATCCTATTTTGAAATCCAATTCAATTCTTCCGCTGAAAATTGAAATCGAAAGATACATTTTGTTCGAACGATTCAGTCGGTCGTTGCTCGAAATTTGTTCCTTTTTTGACAACTTCACAAACGAGTAAAGTTTCGTTTTGCTGTCTGCTACCCACCACATATAGACTTTCAGGCCAAAGTGCCACAGGTCAGAGGTCAAACTAATGCAGTGCTCGTTTAAAAATTGCTCCAATATGAAAAGATATATAGTTTGCTGAAGCTGAGAAGATACTCCGCACAATTCACTTTACATTGAAACCGGGTATCTTCTCATTTTGAGCGTATAATAGTCGACCAGTCAAGCTGGGAAGACCCTCTGTTACAATGTAAACTGTATTGGAATGGAGTATCTTCTCAACTTCAGCAAATAATAGTTGACCAGTTAAGTTTGTCGAGGGCAAGCTCCGCCAAAATTCCACTTCCTGAACACTGTTAAACAAAGAAGTTTAGTCTGAACAATTAAAGAAGACATTTTGGCAAGATGGGAAAATGACTCCAGTTCGGACAATATTGGTTAAAAAATTATAAATTTGGTCTCAAATTGTGAGTAAAATTATTATCTACAATTTGAGACCAATTCAATAATTTTAATAAAGTAATATTGACCTAGTTGGGGTAATTTTCCCATCTTGCTAGAATGTCTTCTTTGCTAGGACACACTATAACAGTGACGGACAAAATCCATTGAATCCGGTGTCTGTGACCTCATCAACCTGACTTATGATCTTTTTATCAGTTTCCGTGTATTATTGATGGTTAGTTGTCGAATTGTTGATGAATTATTGTATTCTAATTGGTAGGAAATCGGGTGTGATTGTTGGATTTCATTGAAATCGTTGTACCTTCCGATTGCATTAGATAATTATTGAGAAATGTGTGAAAATACATTTCATTTAAGTATTAATTACAAACAAGTTGAATGAATTTGAATTTGAAATTTCTTTATTTGTCCAAAATATAACAAATAAGTTTCAATCATTATTTATAATATCATACCCATGGTTTTTTTTTGTTTTTTGTTCAGGGATATTATCAATGTATGTTCATAGATAACAATCAAAATCTCAGTACACTTTTAATATGTTTTATTTAAGCTTTAAAACAGTTATCAAGAATCGGCTTTAAAACAACCCTTTTTATAACCATAGATAATATTTAGACTGTGATATTAGCTCTATTATTAGACAGTGAATGGTTTTACGTCATTGTTATATGTATTTTTTAATGTATCTGTTGACAAAGCCTATTACAATAATGTATTTGTTTGATGGCTGTTAAGAATTCTTATTCTTAGACACAAAATGTTCCGCTCTCCTTAGAGGTATTTTTAAGTGTGAATCTCGCGTTTAAATAGAAAATATTAAAAGGGTACTATGATTTTGATTTGTATCTAATAATATGCATAGTATAGGTTTAACCTAGTTTTCTCTTTCCCTCCTATAATTATTGACAATAACAACAATACACTGGCGGCTCGTACCCACGAAACAGGTGAAGTGCCCGTATCTTTTACGGTACAGCAGTTCACCTATTTCGTTGGCACGAGCCGCCAGTGATTATTGTACGAGTATTTGTGAATAAATTTATGATTTGAGTTCATATATTCATCCTATTTTACACTTTAATCTAGGAAAGAGATCAAGAGCTTATTGAGTAAAAAACCATCGGAAAGTTTCTAAAAATTTTAAGTAGATTTTGACAAAAATAGACTATTTGACAACATCTTGTCTTTTCATTTGATATGGATAACTACCACAATATTACCTTCACAACTACTTAAAAGTGAAAAAATACTATTTTACTATTCATAGACTATAGAACTACTTCCTCATTACAGTGAAAATTCTACAAAATCATTTAACAGTCATTAATACTCCATTCTTCCATAAAGTTTCAGTTAAATAGGTCAGGTTCAACGTTCAACCGTGTTCTTATTTTACAAATTGAATTCAAACTTGATTTGACAATTTACAGGGCACATTGAGAAAGTAACGACCCTTTCATCAGAGGAAGTAAAATAGTTTAATTTCTAATTTTTAATTGTATTAGAAATAAAATGTATTTGAAACAACATCTTAGTTCTTTCATTATGGAAAAATTCCACTACATCAATATTCAATCAACAAATTTAATTAAAATAGTTTTTTTATCACTAGCATTTCCTAAGGAATTACGATGTTACTGTTTGTTACTAACTTGCAATGTTATTTAATATTTCGTCCTATAACTGTGAAAAATCAAATTCATATCTAGAGAAAAATATTAGGAATTTCTGAATAATTATATCATCCTTTCTGCTACCGATTTTCACGCCTTAAAACTATCGAACAGGTGTAACTGTGTTATATCGATATAACCAACCTCGACTATAACCCCGTTTGGTCGGCATAACCATCACGACGTTGACCGACTTAGCAACGTTTATATAATCGCGGCGGTTGCCGCAGACGTGACGTAAGCGTGACGTAACGGCCGCAGACTGTGTCAGGGAAAGGGGAACGCTGACGATTAATTGAGAGGAAATATTTGGGTGAACTGGATGGCACTGTCGGCTCGTGCCCACGAAACAAGTGAAGTGCTATACAGTAAAAGATACGAGCACTTCACCTGTTTGGTGTGCACGAGCCGCCAGTGCTGCATGGGTGAATGCATCCGACATCCCACAAAGTTGACCTATCAGGAGTGGCTAATGTGATAGAATAATGAATTATTTCCAAGATATTTTGATTGTTCACATCCACTGTATGTATTAATTCACAATACTATATGAAATGTATTAATTCATTCATTCATGTATTGATTTTTTGTACAACAAACTTATAGGATGAAAACACAGACAATGAAGTCTAAAACTTTTTTTTCCAAATTTCGATAAATCATGAATAACTAAGATATTAGGCATTGTTTATTATGTTCTGAACTAATAATTATTGTGTAATAGAGTGAACCGCATGGATGAATTCATACATCCCACGCTGTTGACCTATCAGTAGTGGCAAATAAGATAATAGTAAATACTCGAAAACCCCTTATAAAACCCCTTTTTAGAAAAGTCTTTACTTGTTTTTATTTACCAGGCCCAATGAGTTCACGCGTTTATTATTATACTGTAAGTATTATTAAACGAACTCAGTGCAAGTAGCTACTACTGAAATTAGGCCTATTGTATGAATTTTCAAAAAATCGGAATGAAGTGTTGATGCTATCTACACTTGTAAAAAGTGAAAAATCTTGAGGAAAAGCAGTGCTACAAATCTGTACAATAGGAAATATAACTATATAATGTGTATTGAATAATAAGTACATAAAATCTATATCTATACTCTGCTCACCGAATGATTTTATAAAAATCTTATTTATAAAAATAACAATCTTTAATAAGGCCGGTATTAGACGGTGATATTTCATTGTAATAAATATTGTGAAAATTATTAAATGAAATGAAAATATGATATCATAATGCTCTATAAAAATCACTTTAAAGAACCCTATGCAATCATAAATTCATCTCTTTTCTTTTTATTACAGAACTGTTGACAAGATTATTTACTTGATTAAATAATACAGTAATAGGTATGGAAAACAGACGTTCGCCAAAACCGTATTCTATTTCAATTTAATCTAACATGTCCAAATTCAGGTTAGGTCCCTTTTCCATCTTCACTCACAAAATTTTCACACAGTATGAAATATGTCCTCCAAACTGTTCTTCAATAATTTGAAGTGTGTTTGAATAAGTGCTCAACTAAAATTATTATTATTACAAGTAGTGAATTCAGTCGTATGCGAATAAGGATGTAGGTCTGTAGCAATAAATGACGCAACACTCTGTGCATCACTGCTCAGTCAAATAGGAGGCGGAATTAATTCCATTTCAGAAGCGGCGTTTTTTATTCCACTTCTATTTTTATTTTTCTCCTTCTAATTTTCTGTCTTTCCCTTCCTTTTCTCATCCTCCTACTCCTCCTCCTCCTTCCTCTTCATCTGTTCCATTACCCATCTTCTTATTATATTTTTCTTCCTTATCATCATCTTCTTCTTCCTTGTATTTAGAACTCAATCCTCTCTTTCGCTTCCCTTTACGTTTTATTCCTCGCCTTTTTTTATTACTTGCCTTTCCATTTCAATCGTTTCCTGTCCTCTTCATCATCATCATTTTCTTCTTCTTCTTCCTTTTCTTCCAGAACTTATTCTTCTCCTTCGCTTTCTTCTCTTTTTTATCCCTTGCCTTTCCTTTCCCCCTCCTCATTCTGCTTTTTCTTAGTCTTTCATCTCCTAATTTTTTATCCTTTCTCGTCTTCTCCTCCTTCTTCTTTATTCTGCTGTCTTCAGTTCCCGTCTTCCAGTTTAATTTTCTTCTCCCTCATCTGCTTCTCTGCAACCACTCTACTTAATCTTTTTTACTGCTTTTTAATTATTTTCATTCCCTTTTTCTTATAATTATCTTTCTTCTTCTTCTTCTTCTTCTTCTTCTTCTTCTTCTTCTTCTTCTTCTTCTTCTTCTTCTTCTTCTTCTTCTTTTTGTGATATAAAAACCTCCTCCTCCTCTTCTTTTTCTTTGTCTCTTTTCTGTCTCTATCCTCTTATCTTATGTGTCTTCTTGTCTTCTTCTTCTTCTTCTCTCCAAATCCTTCCTCTTTCTCCTTTATCTTCTTCTTTCTTCACTTCTCCTTCAATCCCTATCTTTCTTCCAACCCTTCTCCCTCCTACAATACCTTCAAAGTAGAGAGCTAATGAAGAATATAGAAGATAGGCATTTGGTAGCTGTTTTAAATTGAGATTGGGCTACCAAATGTGTTCTCGGCTTCTTGCACGTGTCGACCCAATTTCAGGAGGTATTTGAGAGTGATTGCGCGTGTGAGAGTCGCATTAGACTTTGTTGAAGATTCATGTGTCAACGTTGTTTAAGTATAGGCAGTTGGAAATTTTGTTAGTATTATTTTTTACTCAAATACTTATAAGTAAATTCTTATTCTTTATTCTTTCTTTACAATTGCGACTTGTTTTCCAAGTATTTTAAGCAAAGGATGAATGAGTGATGATGAATTATGATGATGAAGGTTTAAGATGTAGGTTATATGTAGATCTGCAATGAATGACGATAATCATAATTAACAAATTATCAAAACCAGGAATTGGCCACTCTCTGGTTGTATTGTCCAAAGTGTCTTAGTAATATTGCTGAATTCTAATTTATTGTCGAATCTCTGTCTTCCCGTTAACAGTGAAATTACTCGGGAAGGCTTTTTACGGCGACGCGATGATTAAAGTCTGTACAAGCAAACAAGACGTTCTGGCAAGATGGGGAAGTGACTCCAGCTCTGTCAATATAGGTTAAAAATTGATAAATCTGGTCTCAAATGATAGATTACAGTGTTTCCTACAATTTGAGACCAAATTTATATTTTTTGAAGGTATATTGACCGAGCTGAAGTCATTTTTCCATCTTGCCAGAATGTCTTCTTTGCTTCGACAGACTATTGCGATCCGTTAATTATTAACGTGACGAAAATTGCCACCGGTTGTTGTGACGGGAAGGTCAGCCACTCTCTCACTCACTCTCTCTCTCTCTCTCTCTCTCTCTCTCTCTCTCATCTATCTATATATCTATCTATCTCTCAGAAATTGATGAAGTGTTTGTACTGGACATTGCTTGTAATCTATGGTACTTGTATAATCCCAATTAGTCTCATAAATTTTAAGATAAGTTAGTTAATTAAATTTTTAGATTAGTTGTAATCAAGCATGTTATTATGAAATGACTTGATAAATCCAGACTGTGAAAACAAAATCAAAATTGAAGATGAATTGATATTTTCTAGAAGTATTTAATAAAATTGGAAAAATGTTCTGTATTTTTGATAATATTGAATAGTTACATGGAGAATACGTCAGACTCTATAAAATTTCCATTCTTCCATTCCATCTTTTAATAATAGAATACATTTGTAAGCTGAACATTTACAATCTCTTGTAAACCGGTGAACAGGCTTAGTCAATTCTCCAATAATAAAATTCACTCAAATTGACCAAAGACCATAAGAATCGGGTTTGTGTATCATTATTTAGTTTGCCTTCTCCTATCTTGCACAACTTTAAAGTTATAAACTTGTGACTAATCTTGTGAATCCTTAATCAGTCTTTTCCATTCTAATAAAATCTTCAATCTTTTTTCAATTCAATCCAAACATCTTCATTCAAGTTCTCGTAATATACATTCAGTACATTGAATAGTGTCAGAATAGTGTTAGTGTCTTGTTAATCTGTTAGTAAGTTCTCCAACATAGATGTACAGTATAAGAAAGAATTTATCTTGTCTATAATTTCTACAGTTTGTCTTCTTTTCCTATCTAGCACGACCTTAAACTTGAACTTGTGACTTATTTTCGTAAATCCTCCACTATTGAATCCTTTATTTCTTCACTTGATAAATTCTTGTTCACGCTTCTCCATCTAAAAAAAAACTTCTCCAATCTTTTGGTAATCGGTTAGTTAAACTTCTCCAATAATAAAATCCACTATTGATTGAACCAAACAGTATAAGAATCTGGTTTATCAATAATTATTTACAGTTTGTCGTCTTCCGCGACCTTAAACTTAAACTTGTGTCTGGTCGTGTGAATAGCAGTGGCTGCATGGTTCCGTTATTATTGCTACTATAGCGGAGGAAGATAGCTTCCTATTTCCGCGCGGCTCAGGGCCAGCCAAGACCACATAATACCAGCGATTCAGTTGTATTATTTGGTCGCTGTTCAGCCTCCTTGATCCTGCCAGTTTCAAGTGCAAACACCGTTGTCAAGGAAGCTAAGGAAACTACGGATGCTGGGTAAAAAGATAGTGTATAGTCTGTCCAAGCAAAGAAAACATTCTTGCAAGATGGAAAAATGACTCCAGCTCGGTCAATATTCGTTCAAAAATTATAAATTTGGTCTCAAATCGTAGAAAACATTCTGTTTTACTATTTGAAACAAAATTTCTAATTATTGAATTAATATTAGCCGAGCTGGAGTCATTTCCCCATCTTGCCAGAATGTCTTCTTTGCTTGGACAGGCTATACAAGAGAGCTGAGATATGCCGACTGTATTCTCGAGTACAATTTAAAAAAATGTATTTTTGAATACTTCCCCAATAAGAATTGAATTACCTATTCTTATTTGAAAGCCACTATTCAAGAGCGGTGAGCCTGACAGCGGTTTTTATGTTCGCTGCCACCACCAGGTTTCAACCCTGTTAATTTATTTATTGAAAAAAAAATTAATAACAGTCCTGGGCCCTGTTAATTTAAGTTTCTACTGATGATGAAATGAAACACTTGAACACATTTTGGACACCATCTATTATATAAAATACTTGCTGTATAGTAAAATCCTGGCGAATCTGCTGTATTACAACAAGGATAATGATATGGTGTATAATATAAATAAATAAATAATATATATATGGATTATTTAATTTTGAATTTTTATCTATGAGTCCTCCAGTTTGAAGACAAGTAGAATCTTCAAAATTCCAATTTAAAGTAACATCAGTGAAATTTCTGATTTTGTTGTCCAAACACATTACATGATTCGGTCACGTTGTAAACAATTTAAATCCAGAAAGCTCACACTTCTTAAAGAACTCGTACCATAATCATAATCATACGAGCTTATGACGAATTATAATTCGAAAATTAAATAACAGTGTTGTTCAACCGTTGTTTCGTTCGTCATCAACCCCGGAGAGTATGAATTCAGAATTTTCAACTCGAGAGAATTAGCATGGCCTGTGAGATGCATTGCCTTCCGTGCATTTCACAGGCCATTCTTATTCTGTCGAGTTATACTTCCATTCTCACTGATCAATCCTGTTCTGTATAATTTGAATAATTTTGTCGGCTAAAAATATCTTTCACACACATGTTGTCCTTGTCGCATCTATGAATCATTCATTTATGATGCCGTGTACTATTAGTCAGACGCTTACAGTCTGTCCAAGCAAAGAAGACATTCCGGCAAGATGGGAAAATTACTCCAGCTCGATCAATATTGGTTCAAAAATTATCAATTGTTCTCAAATTGTAGAGGAGAATGTTTCCTACAATTTAAGACTAAATTTATTAGTTTTGAACCAATATTGACCGACCTGGAGTCATTTCTCCATCTTACCAGAACGCCTTCCTTGCTTGACAGACTGTACCACAGATGGATATCCGGTTTTATTTGTTCAAGATTTGAATCATTACAGAGCTTCTTGTATGATTAATTTGGGATCGCGGAAGATTCTGATATCAAAAAAGTATTGACGTATATCTATGTAGTCTAAAACCGGTAGTAGGCCTATAGTTATCTTCCAAATAATTTGTCATGACGATTGTTAGGAGGTCGCACGAGCTGAGAAGGAACGCCGTTACAATGTGAAGTATATCTAACGGAGTGTCTTCTCATCTTGCGTGAACTAGATGTATAACCTCCCACAACCACAACCGGTAGTACTATAGCGATCTCACAAATTATTTGAACAGTTACTGTTGTCTGATATAACCTTCAGATATCAGTTACTTATCTGAATATTTTGTTGTTTTTTGTATTAGTTTGATTTTTGGTAGTTCAAGTTCGTTTTTTGTAAAAAATGTAACGGTTTTTGGAGTTTTTAGAGACGGAAATTTCTTGAAAGAAGTAGCCTACACTGTGTAAATAAATAATGTTCATCTAAATACTAAGCTATTATTGATTGATTGTTTTGTCTATCCAGAAAGTATGTCATGGATGAAATGAAATTGTGAATAAATACGTTTAATCTTTTATTTAGTATTCAGGAATAATTTGATTTATATCATATCTTTATTTTGAGTTTGTTCTAAGAACATCCTAGTTTTGAATTGATCATATTTGATATTCTAGTACTGGGTATTGGTCTCTCGGTGAACGTGATGTTAAGTCACGAACACTGTGGACTGCTCTTGGATGGGTGACCAGTATTTGGCCAAGTACACATTGGTGAGGTGGAACTACCCGGGTCTCCCCACCATTAAAAGCCATAAGAATATATTTTTTTATTAATATTCTTATGAATTTTCTTAGAGTGTAAATTGTGAGGTGATTCTTAGCAGAGGTTATGAACAAAGTAAGTGTAACGATTCAAGCAAACACAGCATGAATTTATAAATGAATAAAAACTATTCCTCTTTAATAGAGATATATCTTCTGACTTGGTCATTTTTCAACCAAATTATGGAAAACAGAAGAAGTTCTGGATTTAACTTCGAATCCTATTTTTCTTTCCTTGATATTTTTCAATCGAATAAATAATTAATGAATTAGTAAATAACGTTACATAATTATGCCTCTGTTTACACTATAATACCACTGGTGGCTTATACCCACGAAACTGGTGAAGTGCCCGTATCTTTTACTGTACAACACTTCACCTGTTTCCTGGGGACTAGACACCAGTGCATAATACACAATTCTCTTCCCATTACTCAACGATAAGGCTTCTGACTAGGAAGACATACAGATACAGATACAATCAAGATCTTGGGTACCGTAACTCATGCCTCTATCCCATGAAACTTCCAGTTTAAAAACAATCTTGAACCAACTCAAAAAGCACAGCCACAGCCACTATGACATTAACCTCCACTAATCTGTATGGAGGAAATGCTACAGCTTATCAGGAAGGCAACAAATACTCATGGGGAAACTGATAAGAATTGTGGATGATGAGAGTTATTTTGTTTAGTCTACTCTGAGAAGGGAGTGAAGAGATTACTAGAGAAAGAGAGGAGCTGATACAGATAGAGTTGTAAAGAGAGAGAAAGAGAGTGAGAGAGATTGGATTCCTTTACTTGTTTCAAGTGTAATTTTTCTAAAGTATAAATTTGTAATATTAGTTTTATTATTTAACATAACCTTGTTTTGGACTGTGTAGTATAAATTGGTAGAGGAGCAGTTCAGGGCATGAGCCTGTTGCACTCACCAAAATGTATTTTTGAATAAATGATAATTGATTATTACTTTAGATAAAAACAAAATATGAATGCTTAGTTCCTAGAATGCAGTAATTTCATAAGTAATTATAATTTTCACAAGTTAAAACCTTGATAAATTATTCAACAAAAAGGGTTAAACATGAATGAGAAAAATTCATCCAAACATGTTATTCGCTTGAAATCCTGCTCATTGTCTATTAGATTATCTGAATGAAATGGCGAAGTTTGGACATAAAAATTTCAATTTAAACTTAAACTTAAAGGAAAGGATAGGGATATCCTTTCCATCAACACAGCCTTGTGGAATGAAGAGAGAGAGAGAGAGAGAAAAAAAGAAAGAGAGTGAGAGAAAGTAATAGAATGAGAGAGTGAGTAACGAAAGAGAGAGAGAGAGAGGGTGAGTGAGAATGATGGAGTGATAAGAGAGGGAGAAACCAAACCAGTAGTAAGTGGTTGGCAAAGAAAAACAATAATTATTATTCCCAAGGACAGCCTGTAACCTTGAAACAGGGTCGTTGACCCCTAATCGTGACGTCATACTTCCTGGTTGAAGACTTGTATGTGAATGTTGAGTATGTGAAACAAAGTATTGTAATCTTGTGAACTAATTCTGTAAGTAATTCACAGTATTGTAAGTTGATTGCTGAAGCCTAGTGAAGCACAACTTGAAGCTGCAATACCATACTGAATGGTTACTTGCTACACTATATGTTTTGTGGGTAAATGATCTATTACCGCAATTATACCACTATTTACCATAAATACTAAAGTCTACAAATAGCACAGGCAACTTCTTAGATGCAATAGAAATACACGGAGTTGAATAGACATTTGAATTTGACATTTTAAATATTTTATTGTATTTTTGGTTTTTTCTGAATATTTTATCAAATTTTTAAATTTCAAATTAATAATAAGTAGGCTAATAGTTCTCAATTTCTCAACCATTGTGAGTGAAAATTTGTCAGATGTAAATGTGCATCATTATAAATATTCTTCAGGACATTATTAATATTTCTCAAAATTTTCAAAATAGACCTTTTGGACTTGATTGTCTGTGTAATAAGTATATTGACTGTCGATAAGTCATTTCTCAAAATTAGGAAAGTATACGTTTTGGACTTTATTGTCTACGTTTTATACAAGTATATTATTGTAGTTTTCAAATTAATAATTATAAGTTTTTATAATGTGTAATGTTTGTGTTACAGGGATGAAGCTTGTACCAAGTAGAATGCTGCCTCCTCAGAGTCCAGGCCTGCCCGTGTTCGGGCCTCCCTCGGATCTGCTGTGGAGGTATCCGTTGACTCTGCCCACAGCTACTCCGGCTAGCCCTTACTCCGCCCCCTCATCGCTCGATTTCCGAACTCAGTTACCGCCTGCATTAGGTAATTATTTAAAATTGAAAAAAAAACTTCAAATCAAGGTCTTGATCACAAGCTGATGAGTAGACTTTATCGAGTAGATGCGTGGATTTAATGTTGAAGCCCGTCCACTTGATCGAATAGATAAATTGATGCATTGAGTTCATTCAAATGGCCATCATATAGGCCTAGTGGGTTGAGGGGCCTCTTGTGTCTCAACTTCGCCCAGATCACTTATGTAATGTAAGAAAATATGTGTGAGAAAATAAATGCATTTTTCTATGAAGAAATAAAACCACACAGATATTGTCGATTTTCTACGCTTTTAATAAACCAAAGTCGATCAACTGTAACTTCTTCACTTCTATGTCGAATTTTCTGAAAATTATTGGAACTGAGCTTTTAAAATGATGGTAAAACAATTAATTCAATTTTAAAGGTAATAGAACAAGCCTCACCGTATTACATGAATGATTAATGCTAGGTTGATGGGTTAATTATTGTAAAGAATATTAAATTACAAAAGAAATTTTCTCAAAAAAGGGTCTTCAAATTTATAGGGACAAATAACTTTGAGAGTTGATTTCAGGATATTTTTTAAATAGACCAGGAGTAGAACTTTCTTGAATCCTCCAAGTATAATTCATGATAATCAGAATAGTTTCATAATTATAATACTTCTTTCATGCAGCACTTTTCATCGAATTTAAAAAAGGAAATAAATTTTGATATTGAAACATTAATGAATATTGTTGTATTTGCAGGAAACGATCCTTGGCAGTGGTCAAGGGACGATGTCGTTTCATTTTTGAGATGGTGTGAGTTCGAGTTCGACCTACCACAGTTCGATATGGACATGTTTCAAATGAATGGTACGTATCAGAAATATTACACTGAGTAGCCATCAGTATTTCGAAAATTTTCCAACTTTTAGTCACTACCTGCTCTGAAAACTTTATGATTTCATCTTAAGATGTAGGTTTACAGCATATGAATAGTATAGAAATTGATAGAATTGGTTGGGCTATGAGGAAGTCATGTATAGCCCACAATACCTAATGGACCTAATACTACCTAATATACCCAAGGGACCCAATATAGGTACCTAATGGAATCTAATGGAACCTACTAGGTATACCTATTTCAATGCCTAAAAGCATCCGAGGAAATAATGTCCAATAAATATTTGACTGAAGATAAAAAGAGAAAAAAAACCTAAGTGAATCTATTAACTTTTTATTGTCTGAATATGAGGATTTTATATAAACTAGTGTCTATAAGAATAAGAGGAGGAAGGTACTGTATGATTGGCTAGCTCTAAAGTTAAGCAGTTTTGCCACAAAAACACAAGATGTCATCGGTCTATCAGACCAATGTAGTCCTATATAGGTGTTAGTTGTCAAGTACATAATTAATTTACTCTCTTTTTTGTCTACATCCTACTTGAACTGTTAATTGTAATATTGTGATAAATTATATGATCAACTCTCACTCTAACAACAGTAGGCCTACTCATGATTTCTTTGCTCGATGGGTGCGGTTCGGGGCACTGAGCCACATCTTCAGCATACTAGGATTATTGAGATACTCTGCAAATTACGTCCGAGAAGCAACAACTGTTGTTGAAGTAATAGTTAAAAATGTAATCAATCTATATTAATTTATATTTTTACTGTTTGTTGCAGGCAAAGCCCTCTGCCTCCTCACCAAATCCGACCTCGCCGAGCGCATCCCAGGCTCAGGAGACATCGTTCACAATGTTCTGCAAATGTTAATGCGCTGCATGGGACGCCCCACCACTCTACCCAGCTCGCCCCTCACTCCCCACTTCCCACTCACCCCCTCCTGGACCACTCAAGCCCCCGCCATCGAGTTCCCATCCCCTCCAGTCAATAGTCTCCCCCACCCTCAGTCATCGGTCAACCTAAGCCCCGCCCCTTCTGTTGATTCTGGCAGCAGCCCTAGGCATACCACTCCACCCAGTGACATTCCCCCCGCGAATTATGCAAGTTACAACTATAATTCCGGTGGCAGTAATGGAGCCAGCTCAGGTAGCAACCAGTCGGACTCGGATTTGGATGATAATAGTCCGCCAAGTCCCAATCTCAGTGTGGGACATACGCCTAGGACGCCCACAAGTCCCTCAGCACACTCACCGCTGGCCATTCCCAAGATGGGCGGACAGTATTTTTTCCCCAACGAGCCGGCTAATGAACCCAATACAAGTGAGTACCTACTCATTTAATGATCAATTTTTATTTTATCAGATTCAATTAAGTTATTTTTTTGTTAAGGAGAGTTTTCATTCCAACAAATTCGCTTTCGTATATGTGCCTAAGATGCAATAGGAACACGGAGTTGTATAGAGCACCGCACACTTTTCGGCTGATAATTGATTTACATATCTCTGTCAAGAAAAGAAAATTTGTCGGCACATCAAAAATACAGTACTAGAAATAATACGCTACTAAGGTAGTTGACAGAACAAATTTTGAGCACAAACGGTAACTCCTGTTTTTGGATGAGACATAAAGCCCTACCTCTACATCTCGCAAACCAAGGAGCTCATGTGGACAACACTACGGCAAAAAATCTGTATTTATGTAACTTACCAAATTTGTGTAAAATTTCTTCCATTACATCCAATTTTTTATTTTCAAAAAAATTTTCATGAATACCACTGCAATCTAGCACTTTGCTAATATAAACAGCTCAGTTCTAAAATTATTTGATTAGGTATTTTTTACTTGAGATGATTTTCCCAAGTCAATCCCCTTTTGCAACTCTAAAAATGAGTAATATTGGGTTTTGGACTTTATTGTCTGTGTTTTCACACTAATAAGTTTATTGTAATTTCTCGAATAAATGAATAAATATGTTCTAACGTATTAAACACTCTTATTACACATTTTTAGACATTCTGACTTCTATCACACTATTCAAATCACACGATTTTCAAATAATTAGATCTCATTTAACTATCTTATTGATTCACTAATTATTTTACTACGTTTTCTTAAATGATACAAGATTCTATTATTTATTATTTTTATTCAATTCTATTAGCCTAATCCATTGATTTATTCAATACCTATTCTAATTAGAAATTTCTTAACTGTCACTAAATCTCATAATTTTTTTCAAATTTTAGACGGCAGACTCCTGTGGGATTTCCTGCAACAGCTTCTGGAGGACTCCCACCAGCGTTACGTGGCCTACATTGCTTGGAAAAACCGCGATTCTGGCATTTTCAAAATAGTGGATCCGCCCGGTCTGGCCAAACTGTGGGGCATTCAGAAGAACCACCTCTCAATGAATTATGACAAGATGTCGCGGGCACTGAGATACTACTACCGTGTCAACATTCTCCGTAAAGTGCAGGGTGAACGGCATTGTTACCAGTAAGTATACAAGAGAGTTTCAAAAAATCAAGAATATGATGGAATGAGTTGTAAAAATTATTCCTATTAGTTTAAAGAAATCTCATTTGCCAGATTGGTTATACGCTCTTACAAGCATGTGTCTTTTCTGATTCATTGACTAAGTTTTAAAAAAATTCAGGGACTTATTCTTATTACTGTACGGTAAGCTTGTTTTCTGGAGTTGTTTCTAACGAACATTATGTGTTTCCTACACATAAGCTCCCTGGCTACATGTCTTTAGCCAATCTGAGATTTGGATATTAATTCATAGTTCAATTTAGAATCTTATTGATTGAACATAATCGTTTAATTAAAAAAAAAAAAACGTTTAGCTACAAAGGGTAGCCTATTCAGACTTCAAAATGTGCAATAGGCCTACATGCTACTTATACAAGTTAACTTCAATCTTGAAAACATTTAAAATAGGCCTATGAAAATGGAACAATACAACAGGCCTTGGAACAATACAAAAATATAACAAAAAAATTGGTTGCTGGTGTATGATTTTTCTCAATAAACAGCTGATGCTACAATGAAGTAGTAGATCAATATTGTTGGAAGAAGAAGATTTAGAGCAAGTTAATCTAATCAGCTGACTCACCCGCCATTTTCTATGTAGGGTCTTGTCGAGCAATGAAGACATTCCTTCAAAATGACCGATTAAAGTGAGAGTGTAACTAAGCATGCTCAGATCTGAATAACTTGTTGTAAAATCATGTCAGCCAACATACTGCTGATGAGATTTTATGGGAGACTGTTGTTAAGAGTGGGATTTTCATTTCGACTTCTGACAGCATTGTACAGCTACCATTATGAAAGAATAATTATCTTCTTTGCTCTAAAAGACTATATCTACTCGATACTAATTAAAATCAGTTGATTAATAAACTTATTTCCCTTCTTTCCCAAGGTTCCTCCGCAACCCAAGCGAGCTGAAGAGCATCAAGAACATCTCCCTGCTGCGTCAGCAAATGACCGCTAGCGCCAACAACACAAACACGAGCGTCAACAACACTAACCTAACCTCAAACCCGGTTTCTGTAACCGTCACACCCGCCCCGGTCGAAATCCGGATCAAAAGTGAACCCTATGAAACACCTGAGGACGATATTCGTCCAACCGACCTCCGGATCAACAGATTATCAGCTGACGAAGCTGAAAAAACAGCTGTTCGACCTTGGAGTGCCGGCTCGCAACACAGATGGAACAACGATGATGAATACAGCAGTAAACCTGAAGACCTGAGAGTGTCTAACGCGTCACCCCCTATACAAGTGACCGATTCTTCATAGTAGTACTGTATTTATAGTTGTATACTGTATGGTATAGTCTGTTCAAGCAGAGAAGGCATTCTGGCATAATAGGGAAATGACTCCAGCTTGATCAATATTGTTTCAAAACTAATAAATTTCGTCTCACACTGTAGGTAACATTCTGACCTACAATTTTAGACCAAATTTATAATTTTTGAACCAATATTGGCCGAGCTGGAGACATTTCCCCATCTTGCTAGAATGTCTTATTTGCTTGGACACACTACTAGAGTGGGACATAAGTCACTTGACAAAAATGTACTGTCAATTTTTGTCAATGGATTATGGCCCACTCTGTATATGTAACAGTTTTTGTAAATATTTGAACAGATTTGTGTGAAAGAGATGGTGAGTTTATCATAAAAATTTTAATTTGAAGTATTGAGCATACCGGTATTAGAAATTTAAATATTTTTATGTTGAACGTGGAAATGTTGGTAAATTAATAAGAGATTTGAACAAGATTACAATGTACAGCTCATATAAAATATATTAAAACTTTAATTTGGACAAAAGCAAGTCCCAGGAAATTCATGTTTCAAATAATTCTAATCCTTTTGTTAGAATTATTCGTTACTTTGTAACTGGCTTAATAATGATACAGTGGACTCGCCATCTCCTGATCACACACTATACGATTTATTTTTACTTTTACCATTTAGTTGTAGGATTTATATCCCTTGTGTTATATATTCCCATCTCTTCCCTTCCCCTCCATATTTCTACGATCGTTCTATTTTTTGGGGTATTTTCAAGAAGAAATTATTTTTCAACTCAATTTTGATTTGAAAATGAATAAGAGTTTATTCCCAGGAAAAAAATAAATCCGTTGATTTATTATACTGACATATGAAGGATGAAAAAAGTCCTCATAATAATTATTTCAAACAGTTACTTTACAACTGAAAAATTGCTATTGTTATTTTTACATTGTTAATAATTTGTTGAAGGATATTGATTATTTTGAGTACGAACTTATCCACAACCTATGATTTTTTGTATTGATATCAATTATATCTGATTCTATACCTAAAAGTTGAATTTATTTTCATCTAATTGCTTTATTGATTATTTTATGTAATCGAAGCTATGCTTGTCCTACTTCAAAGTTTATGAGATTAATTAATGTAATAGGCACCAACCCAAAAAAATTTAATATAATGTAATAGGTTATCCAACTCAAAAAAAAAAACTCTTAAGATTTAATATAATATTTGTGTAATAGTTCTCTCTCTTCAAATTTACAAATAATTTAACAATCTACGTAGCTCATTCAAGTTCAATAAAATTTTCAAAATCTGGAATATTGAGAACATAAATATACTGTAGAAATCTCTCAAGATTTCAATAGTTTTATTGAAGGTAATCTCTTTATGTGAGTTTAAAAAATTTAATTAATTTTGAGAAAAAATCTTATTAATCAGATAAATACGAAGTTTGGATAAGCATAGTTTCATTATTCACAAGGATAAATATTTTATGATAATTTTTTAATATTATAATATAAATCACCCCCTGTCTTCCCAGATCGTTGTATATTGTTACTAGAATGTATTATTTGATTCTTTATTTATACCAAGAGTTTCTTTATTTTTAATACCGGAATATATTCATAGAACATTTAAAAAACTTCAACAATATATTTTATGTAATGATACCGTATATTTTTATTGTATGTAGATAGTGATTCGTTTCCTAAACATTTAAACAAGATTATCTAAAGAATACCAGCACGATTCCATTTTTGGAATGGTGGAGTAATTGGAAAGATATAAAGACAATAATTTAGACTAATGAATGATTTTATTATTGTTGTTTAGTAATTTATAGCTAATTGTAAACTTTTGCTCACACCGTGTTGTTACTTCAAAATATGTTATAGTTTGCGCAAGCGGAGATGACACGCGGTTACTATACACTTAACATTGTAGCTGCGTGTTTTCTCAGCCTACGCGAGATAGGGTGAGATACCTATACCTATACTTCACCTATAGATAATCTGCCTATCTCTATAATGATCTTCTGCTGGAAAAAAATAATATTGTATGCTAGATAAAATTTCTTTTTCTACTTTGTGAAGGATTTTAATGTATTGATTTCATATTTTATCCGAATGAATTTTCTTCTATTATACACATAATCATCAAAAATTCACAATCTCCAATACTTATAATTAATAAATTATTCAGTAAAAAATTTTGATTTATGAGTTAGATTTCCAATCGAATTATATTGAACATATATAAGCATTTGATAGAAATTACAAATAATTTGTTGAATGCCGTTTCTTTTATTGAAAAAAATGTTACTTAGAATTCAAGTGTGACACTATTACCTTAGTACTATAAGATTTTCTTTGCTATTACTTGGCTTATGGGTACACTTTTCATAGATAAAGACGTGATATAATCCTTGAAGGATCTCAAGTGCCTAAAATATAAATGGAAGTGTCTTAAAATAGCTAAAATGATTGAAAACTATGTAGGCCTACTCATATATTTAATTCTGGAAATTTAAATAATATTCAAATAGTATTACTATTTTAATGATTTTAGCCTACATATAGGTATTTTTCAGAGAATATTTGTGAAGGCCTCCCCAGGTCATTCCGTGATTAACTATGAGCTTCACCCATATAAAAATCTATGACAACGAAAATATATTTACTAATAATAGAGTTAATAATTGTGAAAAATATTATCAATATTTGATTTATAAATTTAATCAATTAGAATTGAATGACTTGAAAGTTTGTCTTTCACCAACTCAGTGCATCGAATTCTTCAAACATCGAATTTACTTTAATTTTCCATTGAATTTCTATTTACAGATTTTTCATGATTTTTTTATTAACCTGGAGAATAAATTCATCCTTATGCAACGAACTTTCTGGATACTTCTCTAATTTTAATTCATTTTTTGTTGGGTACGATCTACATTCTACAGCCTCTAAATTTCTGATTCTCTGTTGATTCTTAATTATATTAACTGTAGTTCCACTTGATAATTTATTGTTGTTGATTATAGTTACAGAATTATTTTTATTGAAAATGTTAGTTTTCGGTTGTCTATAGTGTGTAAGAAAGCCTACTACCGTATTGCTACAATATATATTTCCAAATGGTCTCAATTTATTGAAATTTTACGATACATTTTAAACTTGTGCTTCCAATGATGGATTTATTACAACGAATCCATTTATATACAACTACCGTAATTGTAACTATACCTAATAATTTTGAAGATTTCATTCAATTTACATTAAAGTTAATAATAAATATTCAGGATGCTGATATAAGTACATATAATATAAGTACAATTCGAAAAATACCCTCTTTCAAAGAATGTCCCTTTTATTAGACGTATTTTTCAATTATTGTATTTTAAATATTTGTATTGATGTAAGTTCATTTTTGAGTATTAGTTTTTGAAATAAAAAATGCATTGAAAGCTTTGACCCTTGCCATCCCTGTCTTCGCCTAAACATTCCATTCCCTATCTACATTTTAATGAAATTTTTTTATTAATACGAGTTGTTGAAATATAGAAAGTACTATAATCAACTTACTTCTGATAAAAGTAGAAGTAGCATGTCTTTCTTATTCAATTTTTGAAAAGTTTGAAATCAATTCTTTTAAATAGTTCTTCTATTAATAGTTGAATTTTGACTTTTTCAAACACTAAATTCTCACATCATATTTTGTTTCTAAATTGATTAATATTATTGTTGTTTCCATATCTTGTCTTCCCTTAATAGCTTCAATAATCTTTAGCCTAATTATTGTATAGTTATTTTTTAAATGATTACCCATTTCATGATCTCTAGGTTTGTTACTATATAGAATTCAATCATTTTCATGAATAATCCAAGACAATTATATAAATATATTTTATCTGTTTGTTTAATTAGATTCAACTTTTAGAAATAATGTCATATCTTAATTGTACATCGAAAAAAGAATATAATTATTCTATTCAACGAATACGTAGATCATTTCAATATAGTTGCTTTCAATGTTCTCTATTCAATTGTAAAAATCGATAATATTATTCGTTGATTTGAATAATGATTATTAAGGTAATTTTGTAAAATAAGGATTGTTCAATGTTTATGTTGTTCTCATAAAATAAATTTGAGACCAGTTTGTATTAGTTTATTGTGTTGCTTTAAAATTTATTGTAAATTATATAAATATATAGAATGTTGAAGTTTTGTGTAAATTTTAGGTTTATGATTATTTTTACCAAGTGGTTTTTCATCATGAAGTTGTTCTATGCTGTGTTTCAATTTCATTGAAAATAAAAATTCGGAAAGGTATCAAAAGTTTTTAGGAGGGATTTCCCATTGATTTTGATCTGTTTTATGGTTTTTCCAAAATAGCATATCATGAACTTCTACTGTGTCTTTCAGAACAGAAAGTATATTTAAATGTTGATACTTGTATTTATATTTCAATAGTGTAATAGATTTATTGTATCACCATTTGATCAGTGATACAAATTTTACAAGTTGTGAATGTAATGGTCACTGATTCTACCATTTATATTTTGAAAATATTGTATATATTTTTTGAAGAGATCATTATGTTTATTGAAGAAATAAAATGTCAATGTTTGCCTACAATGGTTCGATTTTTCATTAAAATTTTGTGAAAACCTCAACGCACTTTTTCAAGTATTGTTCGCACCATATCTGTTTGAACTTTGTGTAAATATTGATTTATTATTTGAACCAAGTTCAATCTATGTTTATTGGTGATAATTGGTTTAGTTGGTATTAATTGGTAACCACAAAATAATAGCAATATGATATAATTTTTCTCTACCTGAGAAATTGAAAATGCGTTTTGAAATCATAATCCTATCACCGGGAATTTGTAAGCACTTGAAAAAATAGATGGTTCTGCTCAACAAGTATTTAATACTTGAATTATAAATATTACTTGCTTGAGATGATCATGGTTTCGCCAAGATACCTTGCCTTAATAGCCAGTTTCAAAATAGAGATAGATGATAACAGAAGAGACTAAATAGATGAGAAAGAATGGATTGATAATGATTACCTCTGGTATTTATCAGAATAGTTTCTATTTTGCTAATATTACCTATCTCTTATCTTGAAGAGAGGCGCGCATATATTCTATCTATATCATCTTGGCAAAATGCATTCTTCTTGAGAAAATATTAGCAGTTTATATTATTAGAGAGTTGATCAGGAGCGACCTGAAAACTCTGACACCAGACCTGAGCCAGTCAGGTTACACGAATATTAGGCCTATTATTATTAGCAGTCATGCTACAGCTCATAGCAAGGAATAAACTGGAAAAAGGAGGACAAATGCGAGTTTTCTCATTAAATTGGGTAGGAATAGCCTATTGTTGAGAATGCCAAAAACAAATATAATAAGTTTGAAGAGTACGGAAATGAATTTTTGTCAAAGCTCATAGATTCAATTTTATCTGAAACTGAAAAGTAAAGATGGAAATGGTGGGTAGGTAGAAAGAGTACAAGAATACGTCCAACCAAACTTCATTTATTTAAAAACACCAATCAAATTAACAACTAAGATAACATCTACTCTAATTTGAATTACATTCTTGTAATCTATGTTGTAACAACTACTAAAATAATAAGAGGCACATAACTTTGGTAAACTTGGCAATTTGCAAATCATCATAAATTAATTGCGGTTTAGGCTAAAACAGTATTATTATTTTTAAACTGATAAAAAATAAAATTTGAGTAACTACCTCCAACAACATTGTTGTTACGTATTTCAAAATTGAAATGAATAAAGATTCAAATTATTATGATGAAAAATGCTGATAGTATGATGAGTGATAAATTCAATGAGAAGGCCTATAAAAATTCAGTTTTATACTAAAAATTGTGTCTGAGAAATCGCGTACATTGTAATACTCCATAACACTGGCGGTTCGTGCCCACGAAACAGGTGAAGTGCTGCACAGTAAAAGATACGGACACTTCACCTGTTTCGTGGGTACGAGCCGCCAGTGCTCCATAATATAGCTCTATAGAACTCAGTGGAAGTAACTGAATTTTTATATACTTCTCATCAATGAAATATGATATTCTTTTATTTTATAATTTACAATAAAATTTACAAGGTATTATTGTAAATTAATACAATACCATTATGTAATGATCATGTTGGACATTATTCAGCGTAATAAATGTATTGAATCGGTACATGAAATTTCGCCTATTTAGCATATATGATATACCTAACCAATCAGCACCTATAGCTTAGAAAGTGTTTTCTCAACAAAAAAGGTTAAATCAAGTTTAATCTATCCTATGGTAACACTCTTGTGTCACTTATGGTAACACACTACACTTATGAAACAAAACTATAGGATACAACAATCCAATGAAACATATATACAACAATAGGATGCAACCCCGAAACTGACAAAAAATTAATTTCAAAAATTCTAATGTCTTTTTCACTATCTACAAAAAAAAAAACTATGACACCGTGTGAAACTGTTAAAATGATTCTCAACAACTATAGTACGCGCAAGCTGAGAAGAGACGCATTCACAATACACTTTACATTGAGACGGCGTCTCTTCTCAGCGTATGCCGTACATAAAAATCTGAACTATATGCGTATACTGAACTATAAATAGAAATCTTCTATTTTACAGTAAAACTGTAGTTGCCACATCCGTATACAAACGTATACATCCGTATACAATCCGTTGTTCAAACTAAAGTCTAACAAAACTTAGTTCAAACATGTTTCAACTGCACATCTACAGTTCAACTACATGTACATGAACTTAGTTTGAATAAACCCAAGTCTAACAAAACTCAGTTTTAACATGTTTTAAACCGTAGGTACACAGTTTAACTTCATTTAAGTGAGCTTGATTTGAATAGACTCAACAAAACTTAGTTTAAACATGTTTAAAACCATAGATCCACAGTTTCTACATTTAAATAAACTTGGTTTTGAACAAAGATGGTGAATACGGGCATAGTAATATAATCTGTGCAAGAAAAGAAGACATTCTGCTAAGATGAGGAAATGGCTCCAGCTCAATATTGGTTTGAAAATTATAAATTTGGTCCCAAATTGTAGAAAACATTATGATCTACAATATGAGACAGAATATATTACTTTTGGATCAATATTAACCGAGCTGAAGCTATTCTCTCATCTTGCCAGAATGTCATCTTTGCTGGGACAGACTATATATAGTCTTTCTCACAAGATTCCATACTTATTACAATACTCAAGTATATGAAATAGGAACAGGATGATGGGAAATATATTTCTAGATTGAAAAAATTGACAGTCAGATTAATAAATTACTTAATCCATTCATTTCAAGAAAAACAATTCAGAATAAAATTATCAACCGGAAAATATTGTACTATTGTTACTAAGTTAACAATACTTGTGGGGATTGTAATTGACCAGCACTGGATTCATCTACTTGATTAGTTTTCTTCTTTTTCTTTTCCTTGTATAAATTGCCTAGAACTATACCGGCAAACAATAGTAGTCCTACATTATGGTTGGAGATGAACTTCTCAGCACAATCGGTTGGGTTGTCAATGTCCAAGGAGTACAACTGAAACAAGGTTAGAGGTAACATTATTAAAAATTGAACAGGATGAACAGGAACAGGATTGAACAGGAACAGCATAGGATACACAGTTAACAGAAACATTAATAAATATTGAACAGAATGATCAATGATGGATCAAAAACAGGATGATGGAAAACTGTGTAACTTTGAATGGACTATTGTATAATCTGATTGATCACAGAATACATTTTGGCAAGATGGGAAAATGACTCCAGCTCGGTCAATATTGGTTATAAAATTATAAATTTGATTTCAAAATTATAGAAAACAATCAGCTCTACAAATTTAGGCCAAATTTATAATTTTTGAACTAATATTGATCGAGCTAGAGTCATTTTCCCATCTTACCAGAATGTCCTCTCTACTTTGAAAAACTTTATCGCAATGTCATCTTCACAACTACTCAACAAGTATCAATAAATTCATTCACCCTTCAGTTCAATTTTTCTGATGGATTGATTTAAAAATTTATAATTTTCACTGACCTGATTGACAATATGTGCCGATACCAGTCCAAGGGCTCCATAGTAAGGCCAAGTTTGCCCCACTGCTAGGCCACAAGTGATCAAACCTCCCATCATTCCCGTACCAAACATTGACAAGTACAACTTGGTCTTATTCTGGAATTTGAGCGCGGTTGACTTGATTCCCAACAATAGATCGTCTGCTTTATCCTGCAACAAACAAGAAATAAAATCATGATTTTTTTTTAAATTTCTTAATTGTATTCATCCTACTTGAACTGTTAATGATAGTAAGCTTAAAAACTTAGTAGATACTAATGACTTTCACTTTTACAACAGTTCTCACGATTTTGAGGCTTGTCGGACTCGTTTCGTGGCACTGAGCCACATCTTCATCTCAGTACGCTGAAGATGTGGCTCAGTGTCACGAAAAGCGTCCGAGAAGCCTCAAAATCGTGAGTACTGTTGTAAAAGTGAAAGTCATGAGTATCTACTAAGTTTTTAAGCTTACTATCATAATTTATATTGGGGAATGAAGAAAACTATGTTCTTGGAATGCTAAGACAGTCCTTTCTAGAGCTGGTGCAAAAAATTAAGGTGGTTTCATCTTACTGGTTTCTTCAAATTACTGGCTTTAGTTAAACGCATAAAAATAGTCCAATGGAAACTGAAACAGCAGAGTTCACCAACCACCTCATTTGTTGGTTTCTGCTATAGTCTCAGCTGTTTAATAAATAAATAAATCAGCGAGTAATAAATAAATAAATTTATTGAAAAAACATTCGCCAACGGCCAATTTTTTTAGGAACTCTATAAACTAGCAAGTTTTTAATCGCCCGGGGTTAAATGAACTTAAAATAATAATAAAATTCCTATCTGTATAGAAATGTCTTGGAAAAATGAGAGAAAACAAGTTTTCACAAATAAGCATTGAAACACACCTATAGTCTGGTCTAGCAAAGAAGACATTCTAGCAAAATGGGAAAATGACTCCAGCTCGGTCAGTAATGATTAAAAAAATTCTATTTGATCAAAAATCGTATACCAGGATGTTTCCTACAATTTGAGACCAAATGTATAATTTTTGAACCAACATTGATCGAGCTGTAGTCATTTTCACATCTTGCTAGAATGTCTTTTTCGCTTGGACAGACTATACTCGAAATAATAATAGAATTTTTATCCGTATCTCAGCAGAATGAGAAAAACAAATTTGATAAATTTTAATCAGCATTGAAACACAGCTATCATTATTTATTTATAATTCATTAGTACAATGACGACTACATTACAAGCATTTGAAGCCAAGGTGACGATGAGTAGGTGGGTGAATGAAGTTTACATGGTGAAATGATGAATAGATTATGAATCTTATGAAATAAGAAAATGTTATGAATATGATTATGAATGTCTATGGTATGAAAATGAGCCAAGGTAATGAGTAGGTGAATGATGTTTACATAGTGAATTGATGGAATCATGAAAGCTTATGAAATAATTATATTCTATGGTATGAAAACGAAGTTTTTTGTTACAAACAAACCTGATGCGCATAAATGGTGTCGTAGATGATGGTCCAGCAAATTCCCGAACAGTAGAGGGGCAAGCAGACGCTCCAGTCACACTCCCCCCTCACCGCACTCCATCCCAGCAGCGTCCCCCAGTTGAACGTCATGCCCAGAATCAGTTGCGGCCAGTAGGTCACTCTTTTCATGAGAGGGTAGACTATTACTAAACCTGCAACGAAAAAGTAACTTAGTCACCATTAGAAAAAGCGATGGTAAGAGTGTTCGTAACAGTCAAACATTGATAGGAGGTATGAAGGAAAATTATGTTTTCTCAAGGACATAGTTTAAGTCTGCCATCTATTATTTAGCTTATGACTTTTAATAGTCGGGGATACGACTAACCCAAGGATTCTTCGCCATATAACCTAATTTTACCTAGATGGGAACATGGAGAACCATGCAAGTTAGAGTTCTTTTAAACTAAAAAAGTCTTTCAAACAGATTTTTTTACTTCAAAACATTATTAACTATTGAAAAACAATTGACAAAATCACTTGACCATGGTCTTAAACTCTTAAATATTGCATTTTTACTTGAAATTTAAAGCATAATTTATGCTATCTTTCTATGTGTTTGCCAGTTTGGAGATGGTGGAGAGAGATTCGACAGTATAATGTCAAATACTTTAATTAATACATGACTGTACTACAAATATAATACATGAATCCTATGTAAGAGAAAAAAATTCAATTTAAGAAAGATAGGAAATTTAGAAATTTAAGAAACAATGTGTTTAATTCTTCTCAAAAGAACTACATAGTAATGTCTAAAAATAAGTTTGAACATAATAGCAAAATGGATCACAATAATTTATTAATATTATAACATTTAATCAAGGATCGAATTCCTTCTATTCTTTGATTAGAGATATAGATAATGAATTGTTCTGAAGAGTATAACTTAGCTTACTCCAAAACGTTAGGCGGTTTTGACTGTCTCTTGCTGAATTATTTCTTTTGATTTCAGAAACATTATCTAGGCATAGCTCAATGACAATTCTAATTGTCAACATCAGTAGTTGGAGCGCACAACTTGACGATATTCGACAATTCCCCAGTCTATTGATTGTGGCGAAGACCTTGAAAACTGAAACTGCACAAGGAGCAGACGAAACCGCCTAACTTTTCGGTGTTAGCTAACTACTGTAGCCTATATGCCTACTATGCTATTAACTATATGCTATGTATATGCTGATTGAGAGGTGCCTATATCACAACAATGGATGAGTAAGAAGATAGCAGAAGAAAAAATTATTAGATTCTTAAATTATTATATGATTGAAATCAATGTAGCCTAAGTACTCACCTAAAGAGCTAGCACCAAGGAAAACACTATACCAGTTGAGTTGTAGAAGGACTGCCAACCCAATACTGAGTTGACCGGCAAGAAAAACAAGAGCGTCCCATTGTGTCAGCTGTCCACTAGCTAACGGTCGAGATTTCGTTCTTTCCACCTGAATTAAAATGAAAAAAATTCAAACCAATTAAAATGCAGAAAGACCCATGAATAAATCGTCATAAATATTATAACGTAAAAAAAAAATTGTCTCAAAAATTGCTAGTGACATCCGACTTATGGGCCACTCTCTATTTTCATCTCGAGAATATAATCCGTCCAAACAAAGAAGACCCTCTGGCAAGATGAGAAATGGACTCCAGCTCAGTCAATATTGGTTGTAAAACTATAAATTTAGTCTCAAATTGTAGAAAACATTCTGATCTACAACTTGAGATCAAATCAATATTTTTTCAACTAATATTGACCGTGATGGAGTAATTTTCTCATCTCGCCAGAGGGTCTCCTTTGCTGGACAGACTATACCATTGACTTAGTCATTCCATTTACCATCTCATACCTAGCCAGGGAATGCTATGTGTATTGTACAAGGTAGGTTTCAATTATTACAAAAGTCGGATGGTATATAAGAGGAAAATGGAGTTGTATTTCTATTTCCATCCAAAATCTCTATACATTACCATACATAGTTTACAAAGTATGTAGGCCTATGTAGTAAGTATTATTATTATTCCATGTTTTTAAGTTACTCACCTTCTTGTCAATGTCCTTGTCCCACATGTCATTGATAGTACACCCTGCCCCTCTCATGACAAAAGCACCCACACCAAATAGTGTCAACATTTTCAAATCGGGCCAACACCCTGGATCGGCCGCTATTGCTATACTCCACCCACAGGGCCAGAAGAGCAGCCATGATCCTGCAGAACAAAAATTCCCAATAGTCTAAAGTTTTGTAAATTAAACTTTTGAATGCAAAAGCATATAAAGTAACTCAAATATTAAGCTCATTGAAGTCCAGTAAAATGAAGGAATTTACATTATTATTTTATCATAACAACATGAATTAAAAACTTGGTTTTCTCATTCTTCATCTCTAGATAAAAACTGTTCTAATGTTTAAATGACTTGAAATGAAAATGATCTAGCAATAAAACTTAACTATAATTGTGAAAAAAATTTAAGCAGATAATAAATCATGCTTCTGTTGTTAATTGTACACTAATCATTTCAATAGTAAAATAGACTTGAATGTTCAGCATGTAACATGCTGCCTGTTTGAAATGAACCGCTTCTCTGACTTACCAATGGGTCTGTCCGCTCTCATAAGCTTGAGATAGGGATGGGTTTTTGATGGTAGATTATTGATAAGATTAGCAGCAAAACGTCCATTTCGTTTATGTACAAGATAAGTTCTACTGTCCACTATTTCTCTACTGAGAATTCTGCGCCTATTGTCTAAACTATGATAGTGTATCACTGGTGGTATGGCATTTGGTGGTAAACATTTTGGTGGTAGATTCCTCAATTTATGACTAGCACAACTCACATCACACCCACTAATAATTGAAAAATATCGATCTGGTAAGTGCACACATAGTATTTTATTGATATTTGAAGTCCTGTCCCTCAAATTGAGGAAATTATTGGTGTATCTCAAGACACATTTGCCGGTGAAGCTTCTAACATTCATCACTTGGAGCAATGTTTAGGTCATTCAAAACAAATTAATTGGGGACTAGAGTAGATTTTATAACTACATAAGATGAGAAACCTGACTAATTTGCAAAATAGCAATACACGCCAAATTAATCATTTCAATATTGCATCACAGATCACATAACCTATAATTTATTATTTTTCAAGGTTCCTTTCAAAACGAAAAGCACTCTTGATTAACAGCTGTTTCACAGAACAGACGAAGTTTTGTAAACTAGAACGTTTTTATTCAAAAATTTGATTTTAGATTGATTTTAAAAATTGAGAAGTTTTTATTTTAATAGAATTTTTAAAGAATAATAGATTTTATTATTCAAATTCACTTATCATGAAATTGGAACTGCATAACGTGGAAAGTTAGGTTAGATCAGCTGTTTGTAAGGCAGTCTGTTTTTATGACACTTTGCAATGTTTGTGAACTTTATCCATATGTTTTTATGGCGTAGAAAAGGATTAATTGTCAGTTTTGTTTATAAAGTTTAAAAATTCTATTGAATTCATAACTAATGGTTATTAAGAATGGCAGATTTTTTATTAGATAGTGAATTCAGACCAAGACATGTAGGTCAAACACAATAAAGACCAAGAAACTAAGTTACTTTTATTGGAGACACAATTGATAAGAACTAATAAGATTGCTAAATTCTGGATTTAAGCTGTAGGCTACTTCAATTCTTCATATTACAATTAGGTAAGTCAAAATGAGTACTTGTTCAGTAAGATCATTCACCAGTAACATAATTCCCCATTGTCTTGACACTATTCATATTCATTAATCCTAATGAGTATTTTGTATTTCTTTAGTTGACTTGCTACTTATCCAAATGAGTTAATCATCCAAAAGCAAATCCCTTACTATGAACTTGAATAATCTGTCTATGAACGAAATAAAAAATTCAGCTCAACAGGTCTTTGCAACCAGGTAGCATCTTTATGAAAAAATTGAACATGCTCTTTGTCTGAAAATCCCATTACAGTACTATGAAATGTTGAATGTAAATGACTTTCATTATGTCTTCAATGTAACTTGGATTAATATTCTTAATGCGTATTTTCTCTTCCCCTTAGAAATACCTGGTTATTCACATTCTCTGTTTTCTCCACAGTCATGGCAACTTCAGACAGTGAGGAATTTGAAAGTGCTGATGAAATTGTGGATGCGAATTCAGCTAGTGGCAAAAAAGGACAAAAGAGTGCGTCAAAAGGAGCTGAAGCAAAGAAAACCTCTAAAAAATCACCATCATCTTCCTCCGATGTCAAGAAATCAGAACCTACTCCAGGTGATAGTAGAATAGCCCCTAAAAAGTTGGAATCTAATGAAAGTGTAGAAAATGCTACAGGTTCCATAGATGATGAGAAGGTTTTTGATATGTTCGACGATAAAACTTCACAGAGACCTTTAGCAAGTAAGGAGAATATTGGAAAAAAGTCAGCCAGGGAACCTAGACCTTCAAATATCGGAAAGAAGCTGGGCTCGAAACTTGGCACTTCGGTAAGTGCTAAAGAAAAAATTGAAAAATCAAAAGTCGATATCGATAGTAAGAAAAAGGTTGATGAAACAACTGTAAAACAAGAAGAAAAGACTGATAAGAAAGTGAATGAACCAGAAATTAAGAAAAGTGAAAATGTAGATAAATCGAGTAAAGATTCACATGCTGATGATGGATGGGAATTGGAGGATGGTTTTGAGGTTCCAGTTAGCAATAATGCGAAACCGAAACATCAGCAAGAATTTGAGAAGGAATTGTTCCCTGTTCTGAATAAACTTTCTAGTCTGACAACAAGTACAAAAGCTGAGACTGCGGTAAGTTTTTCTCTTTCCAATTGGAACATATTTGTATTACTTCACTCTCCACATAGAGTAATCAGTAATTCACCTCAATAGGGTTCATTTAAATTACAATATCTTCCAACTTCTAATTGAAAATTTTATAACTTATGATGCGGATTACATTCCAAGTATCCGTATATTTGAGTAATCTAAATACTTTATAGAAAAAATCAATGACAAACATAAAAAACTATAGAATTATAAATTCCATGATCAATTATCAGTATGCATGCTATGATCGTTAAATGAACTGGACGAAGAGACGCTTTTTCCCGTCTAGATGACCGGCTGGATGCACGTCTACGAGGTGTCCAATCTGGCTACCCCAATCAACGACCCAGACATTTAGAATCTTATTTATAAGATACTTATAAATCATTATAATAAGATATTATAAGATCAAGTAAGTAAGTATAAATATCAAGTAAAGTACTACAGAATAAATCAACATCACGGTAATAATATTATAAGTAGCCCTAAACAACATATTGAACATTGAAGCTGGTGCAATCTTACAACTTTCTGTTCTGTTCCCAGCAGCCAGAAGACAAGCCCCCAGCGTCAGTAGACAGTGGCGCCTCGTCATCTTGGTCGGGTTGGGGCAACTGGGGTGTTAGCTCCATCCTGTCAACCGCCACCGAGAGTGTAACCACGTTGACCAGTCACGTTTCAGCGGGACTCAACACAGTGCTTGAAACGGGACTGGGGGCGCCTGACCCACAAGTACTTGCTGAGGTTATTGAGAAGGAGAAGGAGGAGGGGAAAGGTGAGAAGAGAAACAGAAAAAATCAAGATGATAAATAATATTATTAAATTTCTTTATTAGTCCAAAATTTAAACATAGCATATAAGTTACACAATACATCCACATTTATGCATGTGCATATAATAACTTTTACCGCAAAAAATCATATGAACAAATAAAGCCTAAGGTAAAAACCTGTATGGGAAAACAAATTTACATCACATATTATTTTAATTTGTTACGTTTAGCTGCTTTAATGAGCAAAGCTCCTGCAGCATGTAACACGTCAATTTTTATGACTATTCTATGCATTCACAGCATTGACAGTTTCATAGCATTCATTTAAAGAGTAGGGTACTCCCTCCAACAGCTTTTGAGTCAGAGTTTTAGAAAGAGCACCCGCATCTAAATTCTAAATTCATAGAATCCTACTCAAGGAACAAACCGTGGCCTAAAAATACAAACTAAAATCATCTCCTAATTTATTCAACTGAATTCAAATATATTATTCAAAACATAATAGGGTTCCCGTACATACAGGTATTGAATTATTCATTTGGTGCTTTTTTCGGAACTTTGAGTAATCTTTTTTCTTAGTTTCAAATACTCGTAATTTGTTCTTTTCTTCCGTTAGTGAAAATTAGTTTGAAGTTTTACTATGTGACATAACCTTCATTTGGACTTATAAGTTCATTCATTCGTTCCTTCATTTGGATAAATATAAGTTTAATATATTAAGATGATTGAGGAACAGTTTTGTACATTATGCCAATTTACTATTGGCGATAGCTATCGCATCTCAAGCTTATACAGCTGTATTTTTCATCAGACAATGATGAAAAACCTCAAAAATAGATTTTGAAACAGTTTAATTTTACATCTTCATAATCTGCTCTTAACTGATAACCCATAATTGTTGATAATCTTGCAATAATTATCAGCATCTCAACTTTAAACGAATATTTCACAGGCAATGACGACAAACCGCCCACCACCGAGAGCGAACCAGCTGACGCAGCCGAGAGCACAATGGGTTTCGGCGGCATTGGTCAGCTGATGTCGGGCGTGAGTCAGCTGGGCACCAAGGTGCTGACGGGTGGCCTGGACACCCTGGAGACACTGGGGAAGAAAACGATGGAGGTGTTGCAGGATGGAGATCCTGGCTTGAGAAAGAAACGGGCGCTTTTCTTCCAGGATGACGATAAGCCGGTATTGTCTCAGGTAATTCCGCTAGCGCTACCCGGTCGTGGGTTCGAATCCCACCAGAGGCATGGTCGTTTATGCACCTCATAAATCACCCCCGCACATTCCATTACCCACGCACAAGTAAATTTGAATACTTATGTGGGCATCATCCGCAGCAAAAAAAAAAAAAAAACAATTAAAACAATTTTCTATTCATTTTTGTTGATTATGTACAATGTTGAATGTCTTTTACTTTGAATGAAAATCGAAGTACCCTTTTCAATTATTTTTATTTATGTATAACATGTTTCGTCTACTCACAGTAGTAAATAGCAATTTTTGAAAAGGGTACTTCGAGTTTTATTTAAAGTAAAAGACAGTGATAAAGTAGCCCTAAGATAAAGGAAATAATGTTGAATCTACTTGGAATGTACGGTACTTGATAATTTTCGCCACACTGCACAGAAAACAGCTGTTTTCGGGTCCCCAAGGAGATTGGAAGGACTTTGTTTACAGACGACACTTGTATAGTCGGGTGGAGCAAAGAAGACATACTGGTAAGATGGGAAAATTACTCCAGCTTCACTTGTACATACAAACATAGCATCCTCTGTAACAATGAAATGATGTTGGATTTGGCATTTTAAACAATATTTCTACCCATTTAAATGAGATATATCAAAGATTGTACTGGAAATAGGAGAAATACTGTGTGTTATCTCGTTTAATTAGGTAGAAATATTGTTGAAAATACTAAATCCATGATTTCTATCACTGAGTTATATAGATCCTATGTCTTAATCTTTAATATAGATCGTTAATTTCTCTATAACCGTCTATTCATTCTTTTCTATATATTATATTAATAATTTTGGATACTTGATATTTTAGGAAGGCAGTAGTTCACCATAATTGTGGTTGTAGCCAAAAGATAGAATTAGATTATCTATTGTCTCTTTTGATTTCAAAAACATCATCTAGGCCTTGCTAAATGACAACTCCAATAATTGACAACATCAGCTGTTGGAGCGCACAAGGAGCAGACGAAACCGCCTAACTTTTTGTCGTTATCTATACATACATAAAATATATTACGATATTCTTGAAATAATTAGCTAATTAGATTGAACTAGTTTCGTTGCAGATTATTATTGAATTGTCTTGATATTTTTCTACAGATTTTGCGGGAAGCCAAAGAATCGGCAGAAAAAAGCGACAAAATGGAAGTAGAAAAGCAAGCTGCCAAACGTGTGCATCTAGAATCACTGTTTGACGATTATCAAGGTAAAGTTTAAAAAAAGACCATTATCATCATCATCACGTCTCAAGCTATATGATGATTTTTTCCAAGAAAATGATAAACTTAACTCAATGATTATGTGAGCTATTTATGATTATTTTATTATTAGCTATTTATGCCATTTGTGAATAAATAAATTTCCCTAAGTACAAAATATCCCAATCTTTGGTATTCCAATGATTATCACACAACATAAATAATACCTTCATCCATGTTGATATTTATTTAAAATTAACATGAGCATAATATAATAAGAAAAATATAGAACAGGATTAAGTCCTCACTATTCCTCTCTCAATTATTTTCAAGGTAAGCATCTCAGTTCTTATACCTCCAGTAGTTTTGTGGTTTAAGCTTTCTACTCTATTAAATACTATTTAGATATATGAAATGTACATTTATTTTTCCCATACAGGTATTTTACCTTGGGCTTTATTTGCTCCAATGATCTTTTATGCGTTAGGCTAGGCCTATATGATTTTGTATTACATTATTATGTATTTTGTACTGTATATATTTTTTTGGACAAATAAAGAAATTTCAAATTCAATTCAATATTATTTTATCATACTTTTACTATTCTATTGAATTTTATGCTATTCTATTACATTAAATTTTATTCCAGGGTTTTTTTTCCTAAAGAAATGAGGTTTCACAATTCTTGAATTTGGAAATATTCAGAAAATAGGATTGTATAATATGCTTCACGGAGAGGTACCGGAACGCCCTTCCTTTCATAAAAGCCTATTAATAGTCTGTCCAAGCAAAGAAGACATTCTGACAAGATGGGAAAATGGCTCCAGCTCGATTAATATTGGTTAAAAATTTATAAATTTGGACTTGAACTGTAGAAAACAATCTGTTCTATATTTTTAGACCAAATTTATATTTTTTAAACTAATATTGACTTGACTCATTTTCTCATCTTGCCTGAATGTCTTCTTGCTCGACCAGACTATACCAAAGAGGTGCCGTAACGCCATTCCGATGCGTTCCGGCTGAAAATCCATTTTTTATACTATCTATCTCTGATTTATTATGTCATTTTAATTTATCTTTTCATGTTCGCATTCTATTCTATTTCATTTTACAAGCCTGGTTCACTTCATTATTACCTTATTTCATTTTTAAATTTTACTCTACTCGCGCTTCGCGTGCTCGGTATCTGATTTATCATGTCAAATGAATTTATATTTTCATTTTTATATTATATTCCATCTAATTTATCAGGTTTTGTTAACTTCATTATCACATTATTTCCTTATTTCATTTTTATTCTATTCTATCTGGGCTTCCAGGTTTGGTCCATCTCGAAGCACTGGAAATGCTCTCCAACCAGTGCCAGTTGAAGTTGCAGTCGATTCTGTTGGGCATGACGGGCGACGAGCTGAAAGACCTCCAGGAAACTCTGGAGCAGGTGAAGGAGCTGTGCGAATTGCCCGATGAGGAGGAGGATGATGATAAGGATGATGACGTGGATTTCAAGGATAAACTGACGGAGGCTGTCGGGCAGTTATGTAAGGATGTGCCGCATTCGAAGATATTTGAGGTGGGTATTTTGTACTGTGAATAAACTAGTAAACTGATGAACTAATATTTGTGGAATTGCTAGCATTAGGACTAATATTTATTCTTCTTATTATGGAGAAGTTCCACTACATATCTGAAGGAAGTGTAAATTCTAGGTTATTTTGGGTAATTATAGTGTTGATTTCATTTATATATTTATTTTATCAAATAATTACAGTGAAAGGGGAGAAAAACAGGCGTTAGCCCAAAACTTCTTCTACACCAATTTTGATTAAAATGTCCAAATTCAGATTATATTCACACTTTGCACTTCACACAATTTTCACTCAGAAAAAACACCATAGAGAAATTACTTGATCGTTCACAGCTGATCGTTCAGCCTTTTCACAGCTGTTTTGGACTGCCGGATTCCCCATCCACTTACAGTTTTTGACTGTCAAAGTCCGAACTGACAGTGGACGCAGACCATCATAAGCGATCCCTAGATTTTTTCCCCCTTTTTGGGTGGGTAGTTGTGAAGGTGATATTGTGGTAGTTATCCATATTAAATGAAAAGACAAGATGTTGTCAAACCACTGATTTATTAAAAAATTCAAGATACTGGTTTCGGTTGTTACGCCATTATCAATATTGTGTTACGCCAAATCAGAGATTAATTATGGTGTAACAACCGAAACCGGTATCTCGATTTTTTTAATAAATCAGTGGTTTGACAACGCCTTGTCTTTTCATATAATATTGATCCCTAGACTGCGAAGTGGAGTGGAACAATGTTCGGTCCCGGTCCACGCTACCAGGCGATTCACGCCCCCCCCCCCAAAAAAAATATCTTCAACCAAATTTGGATAAGTTAATGTAAATAATGAAGGCTATTTTCTCATTTAAACTGAAATTATTCTCAGATTACTGCTGAAGACGCGAAACTAAGAATCACTACGATATGTTTAATAGATCAGATAAGATCTTAAGATAAGAACTAAGATATGTTTAAAGACTATTAATCACTAAAACACTCAAAAAGTGAATAAATACATGATTAGACAGTGAATCTGTGATTCTTAAGTTGTGAATGTGATATTGTGGTAGTTACCCATATTAAATTGAATACAAGATGTTATCAAACCACGGATTTTTTTATAAAATTCGAGATACCGGTTTTGGTTGTTACTCTCAATTACCAGAGATTGATAATGGTGTAACAACCGAAACCGGTATCTTGAACTTTATAAATAAGTCTGTGGTTCGACAACATCTTGACTTTTCATTTAATATGTATTTAATTATTTCACTTCATCTTTGATCTGTTCACTGACTTTGATTTAATTTTTTTTTTTGCTGCGGATGATGCCCACATAAGTATTTCAATTTACTTGTGCGTGGGTAATGGAGTGTGCGAGGGTGATTTATGAGGTGCATAAACGACCATGCCTCTGGTGGGATTCGAACCCACGACCGGGTAGCGCTAGCGGACTGAAGGTTGTAACGCCCCAGACCACTCGGCCACCTCGGCCGGCAATTTGTTAGTGCTTTTGGAAAAAAATTTATTTTTAACCAATGATGTAACGTGATACAATGACCATGATATTATATGTAATTAATATTTTCAGGTTAGTCAAAGAATAGACGACTGGCTGAAAAGTGATGAGGCAAAGGCTGCTTCTCCGCTAGCCGTTCACGAGAAGGCTGTGGCATCTATGGCGGAATTCACCTCGGTGTCCATGGAAATATTCCACCGAGCGGCTGAGTTACTACTCATCAAACCAGCACACAGTACTGCTACGGAAGCTGAATGTCTAACTCAGTAAGTAACCAGTTCACCAAGAATAGATTAAAAATTCATTTTTTCAAATTTAGTAATGCCTTAGCACAGAGGAGCTGAATCCAGAGTGCTAATGTGTGCTGCGAAAGCCATAGTTCCTGATCAGATTCATGGGCTGCGCTGGCATTGCTCCATAAGAAATACATTGTGCGATGCTAGCGCAGCGCCTGAATCTGATCAGGAACTATATCTTTTAAATTTCAATAGATTGAACAGAACTCATCAAACACATGATGTGTCTCTTCCCTTCGCACATCATTTGTTTGGCAAGCTTCATTCAATATAATAAAATTCATAGGGACGGTAAAAAACCGCACGTCCGAAAACTGTGGTGTGTGAAATGAATGAATTTGAATTTATGGTATTTAGAGTTGATAGTTTATAAAAAATGTTCATTATTTTACAGAATCACGACCATTCTCTGCATTCACGTATCAAGGATGGCAACAAAATTCACCATGCTCTTGACAGAGAATTCAGAATCAAAAGAGAATAATAAAATCATCACGACAATCTTCATGGAGGTAAGAAGCTCTTATAGAATTAGAACAATATAGAGTTATCAATCTCATCTGTGAAGTGAATTATATCAATGATGGAATCAGATTGATTAAAAACTCAAACACTACTAAAAAAGGTTATCACAGTTAGATTGAGTTTGAAAAAGATACAATAGAATGTAATATTATCTTGCACTTTGCTTGATAAATATTCAAAACATTATTAGTTGAGATTAAATATCCCTACTTTATTTTCTATTCTTGCATTTGTTCATTTTTTTATTGAGCGTGTTGAATGGTCTATAACTCTTTTACAATACCCCAGAATATCAAATGAGACTTGGAAAAGTTGAATGAAAAATTGATACCTTCTCTTCAATCATCACCTATCCCCCTCTGGAAGGATATTCTCATTTCATTTTATGATATTGATAGATTCACCCGATTCAATCTTAATAATTTATCTATTCATTTCCTTACATATTTACGAGATTACATTATAATGAGATTGAAACGCAAAGTCCAAAATGTTTCTTTTTCCTAACCATTTTGATTAGTTGATATAAAAAATGAAAGTTATGTTTACTCTTGAAGCTTAATTATACACAAATTTTGACCTCTAAAGGTAAAAAACTATTAAACATGATTTATGTTTTAAGAGTTTGCTTCGATGTCTACACAATGTTGATTATCACTGTTTCCACAAGATCTTAGTGCATTTATATTATAGAATTTGAAATGTAACATATATTCAATATGAAATGAAATGAAAATATCCTTTATTAGGCGGAGTTATGAATTATGAATTTAGTATAGCCTGTCCAAGCAAAGAAGACCCTCTGGCAAGATTGGAAAATGACTCAAGCTCGATCAATATACCTTCAAAAAATATAAATTTGATCTTGAATTGCAGGAAACAATTTGATCTACTATCAAGACCACATTTATAATTCTTGAACAAACATCGTCCAAGTCATTTTCCCATCTTGTCAGAGGGTCTTCTTTGCTTGGATAGACTATAGCTATTCACGATCACTTGAGACGAAATAAACAAACTTTTATGTGTTTGTGCGTGTAAAGGTAGGTCTTCCATCATGCGAAACGGTCCGAAGGTCGAACAGCTGTAGCCAGTCACAGCTCTTGTCTTGTCCTTGAGCTTAAACAACGAGAGCTGTGATTGGCTACAGCAGTTCGACCGTCGGACAGTTTCGCATGAAGGGACACCTACCTTTTCACGCACACAAACGCAAAACGTTTGTTTATTTCGTCTCAAGTGATCGTGAATATGGTATAATAAACTCCAATTTCAATTCTTTGACATTTTAAAAATTCCATTTTTCTCTTTTCCAGTCCGCCCAATGCAGCTCATATATCCAAGATGCTTGTAGACTGGTGGTTCCTGTACTCCAGGTTGGAGCTGCAAACTAATAATTTTCAAAATTTCAATCAACTATCAACGATGCTCTTCTGTAACAATCGATGTTTGTCAATTGCACATTCCAGAATAATCGAAACTGAAACTTTCAAATTAGACTAGACTTTTTAGGTTTATGGAAAGAAAGTAGTTTTATGCCTTTCTTCATTGCAGCTTATAGCTACGCTATCATTTTTAATAATGAAAGTTTAACAATCCTTGTTCTATGTATCGGAGTCAAACTTTCACGAAATTTGTCTATTTTGATAAGCTTTTTGTATAGTCTGTTTAAGCAAAGAAGGCATTCTGGCATGATGGGAAATTGAATCTAGCTCAATCAATATTGGTTCAAAAATCATAAATTTAGTCTCAAATTGTAGAGTAGAATGTTTTTCACAATTTAAGACTAAATTTATCATTTTTGAACCAATATTGACCGAGCTAGAGTCATTCCCCCATCTTGCCAGAATGTTTTCTCTACTTTATCAGGCTTTGCCTGGCCTCTTCAATACCGTACACCTAAATATTGAAGATTGTAAGCGGTATATGTGGTTCTAAGCTTCAAATTTGCATCTAATCTACAAAATTTGTAACCAAATTTCTTAGTCAGTGTCCAACTAAGTAACACAGTTTTCTAAGCCGTCGGTCCCGACTGACTAAAAATTAGTCGTTAAATTCATCTCTCATCATCACCCACGCACAAGCTAGGAACTCATTCTGGCATTACCTTCCAAACCCCCTCTTTGTAATTTAGATTTTACTGAGTTGCATTTCAGAATTAGTTTATCATCTGGTCAATCATATCATCAATCAGATAATATATTCATGGAATGATATAGATGGTTATGTTTTATCCATCTGTGTAGAAGAAGGTCCTTGTAATTGGGTTTATTTGCTTTATTGTGAAGCACTGGCAAATGCTAGTAGTTGATAGAAGAAGTGGCTTCTAAAGTAATACTATTTATTGTTTTAAATGTAATAAAGGTAAAATATATTTATTTGAGGCTTTTGGCGTGACTATAAAAAAGACAAAGTTTTAAGAAGGCACAACAATGACTAAAACATGATACATCTCTGATTATACTGGTTGATCTTGGTGAAAACAAAACAAATTTTCATTTTTATTTATTTATTAATCTAATGAAAAACACACATTGGCAATATGTAAAACCCTTGGTATTTGCAACACAATAATAAAACAAACAAATTTTCTTATATTACATATGAGCAATATCTTTCTTCAAGCAATAACTGCCATGTCATGAACAGAAGCATTATTATTATTAATATTAATTGGCAGTTCTTCATCTTGCATTTCGCTTCAGCTTGAATATCGAATCTCAAGGAATTTGAACCTGTTGCATTATTCTGGTTTAAATTCTTCTTAAAATTTCCTATACGGTATTCTTAAAAAATTATTTAATGTGTTTACAAGATTCTAATGAGTGTGTGTAAAAATGTTGTTTCAAATTGTTATGGCATAATAAAATTTTGTAAAGTTGTGCATTTATAAATTGCATGTTAACTAGAGATTGATCGTGTTTTTTAAAAAGAATTGATCTCCCAATTATTCATTATCATACCACATAATAAAAAAAACTTTATTGTGTGTTATTCCCATAATCATTGGCAAGGAGTTGAACTTATCTGGAAGTTTACTGAATGCCTAGCCCTAGAGTATGCGTCATGAACTATCAATCATTGATTATTAAACCCATGAATTTGTTTTGTATTAATGTGTATAGATTATAACTCCTAGTAATTAATTTTCTGTTAATTTTTCTTTGTGACCTTTCACTACCGATAAAATAATTGTGAGCTAACTTTGGAAATGTAAAAATAATGCGTGTTAACACTCATATCAGCTATAGCCTTATATTAATGAATATTTAAGATAATAAGTTACTTATTATATTAATATTGTTGGGAATATTTTAAACTATAAGAATTCATGTTATATATTTGTAATGTATATATCGCTTCAAATTGTTAAGCTAGTCTGTATAAAGTTGATTTATTTTGCTCTTTTTATAAACAGTGTGTAAGTTATTCAAGAATCTTTCAATCTGTTGTGTTTTAATAATATTTTACCAATAAATTATTATTGACTTCTCTACGACTGTTTGTTATTATAGAATTTAAAACCTCGATTGTAATAAAAGGTTGGAGCTAATACCTATTTTATCAATATTAGTAAAAATTCATGTTGACTATGTATAAGAAGGTTTCTTGTAGTACCTTCCTAGGTAAGATTTTACCAGAAGGTTTTCCTTAAAAAAGACCAAAGGGTGTATCAATTCCAAGTTTTCAAAGTAGAAGTTGAGATAGTAGTAATCAATTACTAAAGTGACACTTTGGTATTCAGTTCAATAAATTTCAAATATCCGTCACATCTTTCGATCATTGACGTTCAGTAAGGTGCTGGTCTCTAGCGGGTAAGTTAGTTACTAGAATTCTTGATTCCTAATTTTCATTATTCCATAAAATCCTCCAAATCAGAAATTTTTCGATCAAACTCACCCCACTTTAAAAGTGAGATTTCTATTTTTCTAGTAAATCGTTTGGGATTTTCGATGACATCATTTGAAATTCGATAGTCACAATTAATAAGGACGAATAAATCTAGTTGGCATGTGCCCGTATCTTGTTTCGATTCTATCTGCGTTGTCGAAGCAGGTTCAGTTTGTGATGGCAGTGGAGCAGTGATCGTTCTGTGTGGATAGCCGCTTGTTTTTGGGCGGTTTCCACCGTAAATTTACCGATTATCGTGAAAAATGTGGTCCATATTATGAAAGAGCATTTTAAATCGTGTTCGGTACTGTTTCGGCTGTGAATATTTTGTGTGTTGACCAGTAGTGATTTATCGAATAGCCAAAGGTAAAAACAACACTATTTACGAAATTCTGCATATTCTTGTTTTCATGTTTGTGTCAACTTATCCTTGATAACCCCAAGTATAATTTGTTATTTTATTTTCCATAAAATCTTAATAGTTTCAACTACAGTATCTCTCATTCCATTCAATTCTTTAGTGAAATATGAATTTTATGTTAGAGAAAGTAAGTTACTGAAGTGTACTAGTGAAAGTGCATCTAATGTGGAAAATGATTGCTAAACTTTCAGATTTTTGCTAAATTGGAGCATCCTCTGTTATCATGTATCACGTTCTCAAAATTCATTTAGATTTTAGTATTGAATTTTAGCAATAATTAGTAAATGCAATTCATCGGTTTACTGGAAACCAGAAAATCCTTGAAACCACAAATGTTATCATTCAATTATGCCTATTCAATTTCTTGAATTGATGAATTAATTAAGATTAGCTAACTTATATCTGGGTGGAACTAGAAAGTCACTCAGTATTCTTGCAATATTTGTTAATTTGCTTTGTGATTTGAACACGTTATTCTAAAATTGTTATTGTTTATAATTGCTGTGCAATTTCCAAAGTCTCTGTTTGCAGGTTAGGTCAACCTCTGTATGTTTGCTTTTTCTAATGATAATGCTCTGATTATAATATCCTTCAATTTTAAAAGTCAGTAGAGCGTCGTTCTAGTTGAAAGATAATCCATCCATGAAGTATGAATAGGGCTACCATCAACTAAGCTATTAAATGTTTTGTTTCACTACAGGATTTTAATGTTTGTTATTGTTTTTTGTTCCGTATTTATCATGTCAATACAGAATACAGACTAGAAGAATATTTATTCCAATTCAATATTATAATTTTTTAATAAAAAAACAATAATATTTTTCTCATGCTTTTTGCAGAAAGCATTTCATTTCAACTTGATGGTTTGATAGCTTAACCCATACTTGTTATTCAAGGTTATTTTAATAGGCTTTTCAACAAAATCAACGCATTGCTCAGCCTTGAATGTTGAATCCCATTCCATGCAGCAACAATTACTTTGCAATAATACTCAACTTTTAAGTTAATATAGGCCTAACTTACCGTATGTTAAAAATTCCTACCTGATTCTGGTAAACACTCTTTAATTTGGCTCTCGTTCTAGGAAAGAGATATAATCCGTGCTTAGGTCTCATCAATAATTCGCTTTAATGCGAGTATTTTGTTTTTTTATGTTAGGCCTATATTTTGTCTATAACTCCAATGTTTTTAGAAATATTTTAAGTTTCTACAATGTAATAATCTAAATTCTTTATTCTCACCAAATATAAGTTGTCATTCCTTATCACCACTTGTATAATAATCTCGCCATTCACCAGAAGAGTTCATAGCATAGAGCACATAGAACTCCAAGGATCGCTCTTATCGCTATTCAAATAATGATCTCTTATCACCTTCTTCTATCATCAACTACTGATGCTCATGTTCTCCTTTCCTTGTGTTAAGAGGACAATGTTTTTATTTAAAATAATTATCAAGTACCCTTTTCGAATTATTTTTTCAAAAAGGGTACTTGATAATTATTTTAAATAAAAACAGTGATAAAAAAGTAGCCCTGAGGTTAAGGAAACTCTTAAGAGTACAATTTATGGGATTTCATATCCTTGTGCCCTCATATGTATGTTTGTATGCTCAATAAATCAATAGATACATTTCTCTCTGTCAATTTACTGGAGTTTTATGTTCCAAATATGTGTCTGATGTATTAGAAATATGTTTGAAATACATTCTTGAATACTTACTAACTTGAGTTTACCAGAGATTGATGATGTGTATCAACCGGAACTGGTAACTCAATTTCTTAATAAATCAATGGTTTGATGATATCTTGTTTTTTTTTTCATTCAATTTGAATACATTTTGATCTTCAGATGATATTTTTGAGAAATTACTTTACTGAACATTTTTTTACTTTACTGATTTAGGGAGTTCGATCCCACTAGACGTCAAAACTGCAATCGTACCAGAGTAGAAACTAAGCAATGAACTGAAATTTTTACTGAACATTTGACTTTGAGTACTGCACTACTTGATTTTGAGTACTGCACATTCTTTACTGACTTTGTTTCTTCCTCTATTGGTGTACTTTACTGATTCTTTTGCTGATTTTCAGTTTTTTCATCTTTAATCTTGACTGATTTTTCTTTTTTTTCAGTAAACCATGTTGAGCAGCAGAGCGAAGCACTGTCTCCACTGCCTTTTACTCTTCAGTGTGATCGTCGTTTTCGAACTATTCACGGGCGGCGTACGTCTCAACCCAGACAACACGCTAGATTTCGATCCCTGGCAACGTTACGGCATCCTGGGTTGTTCTCTTCTCTACTTTCTACGCCTCCTAACCTTTCTACCACTGCCTCAAGTGCTTCTAAACTTTGCCGGATTAACACTTTACAACGCATTCCCCGATAAAGTTACTTTGAAAGGATCTCCTTTGTTGGCTCCGTTTATTTGTATACGGATTGTTACTAGGGGTGATTTCCCTCAACTGGTTAAAGCTAATGTTGAAAGGAATATGGCGAAGTGTACCGAAGCGGGGTTGGAGAATTTTTTGTTGGAAGTTGTAACCGATAAACGTGTGGGTTTACCAGTGCATCGGAGGATACGTGAGGTTGTTGTACCAACTACTTACAAAACTAAATCGGGAGCGTTGTTCAAAGCTCGTGCCCTTCAGTATTGTCTCGAGGATGATGTTAATATGCTCGCAGACACGGATTGGATCGTGCACCTGGATGAGGAAACTCTCCTGACGGAAAATTCTGTGCGCGGTATTTTGAACTTTGTGTTGGATGGAAAGCATCATTTCGGACAAGGTTTGATCACGTATGCTAATGAGGAAGTTGTGAATTGGGTGACAACTTTGGCGGATAGCTTCAGAGTGGCGGACGATATGGGGAAGCTGAGGTTGCAGTTTTCGATGTTCCATAAACCTTTGCTGAGCTGGAAGGGATCATATGTCGTTACACAGGTATGTTTCTCTTATAAAAAAATATTCTTATTGCTTTAAATGACGGGGAGACCCCTGGGGTAGGTTCAACCTCGCCAATGTGTACTTGGCCAAATACTGGTCACCAATCCAAGAATAGTTCTCGGAATTCGTGACTTGACTCCACGACTACTAAGCAGTCACCTTCTTCGAGTGAACAATATTTCTCTAATAATATTCTTATTAACTTACCAATAGAAATTTGAATTATTGTTGCTTTCCATGACGAACTTGACAATCATTGATTACCTTACTGGATATTGGGCACTTGGTGAGGGTTTCTGCTTAGTAATCGTAATTTTGAGTCACGAACACTGTGGACTGCTCTTGGATGGTTGACCAGTGTTTTTATAGGTAGTTATTTGTAAATATTTTTTTAGAACAGTAAATAGGCTACATTGGCGAGGTGGAGCAAGCGCAAGGGTCTTCCCAACGTTAAAAGTCAAGCATGTTTTACTACAAATACAAACATACTACATACACAAACACCAACATATTGTGTAAAACAAATATACTACATGAACATGAATGATACCAACAAACACTTAGAGATAAATGAATGGACCACCTGTATATCACCATACATTTTTGAATCACTGTTTTTTAGCATAGTTAAGAGGAGTATATTTCACTCCTGAAGAGTAGCTTCATCAGTCTACCACCAGTAAGTTATTCCAAATACTTATATGTAAAAAATGAAGATATTTTTAACATGATTCAAAGTATCAACAGCCAAATACAGGTAGCTATTCATTTATAATGAAGTAAGATGTAGGTATTATTCAATTTAAGAGTCATTAAATCAGTGACCACATAATACCAAATCATGTTGAAGATAGGCATAGATCAAGATAATATGATGAGACAGTACCTACATTAAATAAGTGTTTGAAACAAAGCTGAGGAATTATTATTTTCGACAGAGTGATATTTTTGTACTCTTCACCACAACTCGTAATCTCATTATTAAACCTAACTCATACTAAAAACAAGTAATTGTAACTCATAATGTTATTCAGGCCCCATAGTCCACCAAAGTATTTTATTAGGTGGTCCTTTTTAATTGAAACATTTCTCATTTTAAACAACGTTTTCCTGTTTCGCTAATGCTAAACCCACATAGGTTCTGATAATCCATCTATGATGTAACCCGTCCACATGCAACCTAGGATAATGTCTATTTTTACCTCTCAATCACCTAAGGATTGTGTTATCCACAATTTTCACAATTCCACTATTGAATAATCTGTATTTTTCTAGTATTGCCTGAGAAGCTCTATTGTGGTCAGTCTGATGATAAAATTATGTCCACACTTGTCGATTTGTGTGTTGCTTAAGCTTACCATGCAACCAATGCTTATGCCTATGCGGCATGCGTTTCAGCACACAGCAATCAAACAATATTGTAGACATAGGGATTCAACAAAATCTTTCCTATCCGACTATAGAAATCCAGGTCGCAGTTTTCCATATTAGTATTAATATAATGCTATAATATTATAATTCTCAGATATAGGCTGTCCAAGCAAAGATGGAAAAATGACTCCAGCTTGGTCAATATTGGTGGAAAAAATTTAAATTTGATCTCAAATATTTGAGGAAACATTCTGATCCACAATTTGAGACCAAATTTATAATTTTTGAACGAATATTAAACGAGCTGGACTTTTTTTCCCATCTTGCTAGAATGAATTTATTTTTTTACTTATAATTATTCAGACTATAATTATTCTACGTGTGCTTACAGTTGTATACAGCAGTAGTGTAATTGTGAGCATGTGATTCCAAAGAACTCAATCCCTTTTCCAGACAAATTTCAACTTTTGGTCAATTTCGTTTGCTGCACTCCATGCAACCAATGCTTTACCATGTGCGGCATGCGGTGCAGCACACAAGAACGAACAATTGGTTGCACTGGCGGCTCGTGCACACGAAACAGGTGAAGTGCTCGTATCTTTTACTGTACAGCACTTCACCTTTTTCGTGGCCATGAGCCGCCAATGCCTGGTTGTATGATGAGATAAGATAGACCTCAATTTCTAGGATGAGTAAAGTGTAGTGTTGGCCTTTGATCACTGATAAGAAGTTGTGTTTTATGAGACTGTGGGGTTATCAGGGTCAAAACTCACAAATTCCAATCCAATGAAACATTCATTGATCAGGCGGTTTCGTAACACAAATTGGTCGAATCTGTTGGTTTTTCCATGATTAATCAGTTTTTGGTTTCCTGATATAATTTAGTCATTTTCTATCGATTTGATTGGGTTGACTTGTCGAGTTTGGTTGATTTATTTTGGGGTTCAGACTTAGTTTCCTTGTAAAGGTTATCATTTTTGAAAAATATTCTAATTATACTTTGTTACATCAACTAGCATTCTCCCATTGCTAGTAAGTGAAATGATTACTTTTTATTATTAGCGTATGACTTTTAATAGTGAGGAGACCCAAGGGTAGATCCACTTCGCCAGATAACCTCATTTACCAAAACAGATACATGAGTTATAGCTCTGGAATGATGAGAAATAAGTTTAAACTTTCTATGACATAATACTAAAAAAGTAGGAGGGTTTAGGATCACATTGAAAAAGCTGGAGATAATTTTTATCAAAGTCATTTCCTAAAACCTTTATCAGAACTTCCTACCAATCCTACGAGAACTTTATTTGAATATAGTTTTGAATACGAGGAATGTGATTTTTGTTAAACAAATAATTTTTAGTTAGCGTTCATCGACTCTGAAATTACCAGCAATAATGAACTATTTACTGAGTTGAAGTTCTATAGCCAATCACGTTCTATAGTATCAATACAAATAAATTAGACTATCTAGAGGAAAGACACAACAGACTTGATTAAATGATTGGTATGTTGATTGATTTAGTTAAGCTTCTATTTATAAACTTGATGCTACTTGATGAGTAAATTGAAAGGAGTAAACTTTAGACGGAAGGAGTTGGATTCAGTTGTAGGATACACTGGTATCTCTCATTCACTTTTTTAGACTTCTTTCTGAATAAAGTTAGTGTTATTCATAAACTTTATTTCAATATGTAATGGTAACTTGTACTGAAAGTTTTTTGGCCCAATCTTTCATTCCAGTCTCTTATTCCAATTCATTATTAAATTATTAATAATAGTCTTAAATTATTAATTATTATTAATAGTCTCTTATCATTAAATTTATTCCAACTTACTATAATTTATAAGTTACTATCAATTTAACAAATTAATCATCAAACTTTCCATTCTTTAGAAATTCTTGAATTAGATTTTTAATTTTAAACTCTTAAATAAATCAATACACTTCCCTTATTCATTTATTCAATCAATTAAAAAATACAAAGGTTAGTACAACAGGCATAATGCCCAAAACTGTTCCTAAACCAATTTATAATAAAAGTCGAAATTAAGGTTATGTCATGTAATGAAACTTTAAACTTATGATGAGTTTAATGAAGAGACAAAACACAGTGGAACCTCGATAATTCCTACCTCTATAATTCGCAATTCTCAATAATTCAGCTCAGTCCCTTGAAATAATTTTCCATTATTAATAGCTTCGATAATTGTCAATCTTCCATAATTCGTACATAAGCTTTGGTCCCATGAATTACGAATTATCGAGGTTCCACCGTATTGTCAAACCACAGAGTTGTTGAAAATCTCTATTTTTAAATGGATAACTACCACAATATCCACATTTACAACTAAACAAGTATCATCTCTTATGGTATCAGTACTCATTCAGCTATTTCATGAAAATATCATTGAAGCTTCACTAATACGAAATAACCAAATTAGCCAAAGTTCTGATTATTATGATTAGGCCCACAAGTAATTATAATCAGTAGGTGGAGAAGAATGTTAGTGAGTTCATTGACCTGGTTATACTTTCTACATTTCCACATTCTCTCCGAAATTTCTCTCTCTTACATTAGAGAGCAACATCAATGCCAAACTTTTGCCATGGCTGTGTTATAAATAATTGTTATATAGTGATATAAGCAATGTTAAAACTGTCTTATCTGCCTCTGTCAGCTTATATAGTGGAAATATACGTTTGGCATAGTATTTTTTAATTAGGTGAGCTCTCAGTAGGCAGTGGGAGCTTCTCCTTGACCCCAATGAATAAATTTCAATTCGAGCCTAAATGCACGCATCCATTCAACTCTTAAATGGTTACCATTGAATTTTCCGTTTTTATCGTAACAGTAAAATTGTTCATGATTGGTAAGAGTGTTATCGCATTTCAATCTACACTGTCTTGTCTGGTAGAATCGTTTCAATAAATTCAATTGAAAAAATAATGATGGGAAAATTGTTTGTCCTATTTTTATCTTTTATTGGCTTGTCTAAAGTATTTTTATCGCTTCTCATGATATGTAGCTGTTGAATTAATTAATATTGGGTCATTTCATAAAAGTTTAAACGTGATGTTCCATTCAGAAAATGGGGATTTCACTCTTAAAATCCAGCCATGTCAAATTGAATACATATTTTTTAAATTAATATTAAGTTGATCATTGATTTAAATATGAAAAAGTTTGTCATTTATACCTTGTTGGTAAACAGCTTTATCTTGAATCATGCCACATAATTCAATAATTTTAAATTCTCTTTCAATTAAACTGATTTCTTTACTTTGAGTTTTCGATAAAATTTTTGATTTAATCAATAGAATTGAAATTTAATTATTCCTTGTACAGTTCGAATATAGGCATTACATGAATTGATGTTATAGTCTGGTCGAGCAAAGAAGACATTCTGGCAAGATAGGAATTGACTCCAGCTCGGTAAATATAGTCATAAATTATAATTTTGGTTTCAGAATGTTTTCTAAAATTTGAGGCCAAATTGTCCTCAAGTTTTTGAATCAATATTGATCGAACTGGAGTCATTTTTCCATCTAGCCAGAATGTCTTCTTCGCTTGGACAGTCTACACCCTGTATATTTGTTTCTGAGACAAATATATACAGGCTGTAGTATGGTCAACTACACTTGTACTTTTGATCAATTAGAAGATTGAGTTCTTTTAATAAATGATCAGGTCGATACTTTGTAAGCCAAACTCTACCTCATGAACTAAATAAAATGAAGGAGAACTAGAAAAACTTGGAGGACTAGGTTAACAACATTCGAGAAAGCTGAAAATATGAGCGGAATGTGAAGAAAGCTTTGCAAAAAGTAGCCATCATTATACTTGGCTCCTAAAAAGTTTCCATCTAATGTCTGTTGAAGAGAGGACAACCGCTATTTAATAGACCCCATTGTTCACAAGATCCCAAACATCTAGTACAACTCTGAGACGTTTCGATTGCTTTCTCCCCCAAGAAACCCCTTTTTCCCCTACCACAGAACCCCTTCATCTTCCCCAAAACCTCTTTCTTTCTCTCAAAACCTCTTGTTCCCCCTCTAGGATTCCCTCTTTCCTTTATTACTCCTCATTTTTCCATAGAACCTCTTCCACTTTTCTTTGTCTTCCCACACTAAAACTAATCTCCCTTACTGAAGCTAATCTCTAAAATCCTTCACTAAAGAAATCTAATCTAAAACCACCGGCTGCTCGTGCCCATGAAAGAGGTGAAGTGCTGTACAGTAAAAGATACGTGCACTTCACCTGTTTCGTGGGTACGAGCCGCCAGTGTCTAAAACTCGTACTTTCTCCCTAGTCATCTCTTATCTCTATCCTCTAGTCAGCTGGCAGACCATTTGCTGACAACATCAGCTGATTCAACGCGTAAGGAGCAAACTAAACCGCCTTTATTTCTGGCACCAGCTATAGCATGCAATTTATCACACACAAATCGACTTGGGTATTGTTGTTACTGCATTGGTCCTTTATAGAAAAATACTCCATACTGGTACAGTCTGTCCAAGCAAAGAAGACATTCTGGTAAGATGGGGCAATGACTCCAGCTCGATCAATATTCATTTAAAAATCATTGATTTGGTCTCAATCGTAGGAAACATTCTGATCTACAATTTGAGACCAAATCAATTATTTTTGAACCAATATTGGCCGAGCTTGATTCATTCTCTCATCTTGACAGAATGTCTTCTTTGCTTGGAGACTATATCTATGTGTATAAAGACGGTTTAAATATTTTTATTGAGAGCGTGCGGGCCTTTGATAGTTAACAAGTTTATCATGGCCTATAGTAGCGGTGCTTTGGCTCCCCCATTATGTATTGGTCTGTCAACTGGTTAGTACAACTCAATAAAGCAACTGTATATTGTCTACTTGAAGAGTTTATATATCTATTTTTTTAAATTGAAGCCCGTAGAGGAGGTTGTATAGATAATGTGTAACTCCTATTCAAAGTGTTTTGCATCTGAGAATATTCCTGTTATTCATTCATTAATTTATTCAAAGGTACATTCACATAACCAAAATGAAATTATTTGGGAGATAAAAACAGGCTAAACATCACAAAACAGTTCTAAACTCAGGTACAAGTTCATCTCAGCTATTTAAATATTTGCAAGACTGAGTTATTAACCGTAACGAAAGGAAAATTAGATGTAGCTATTAATAATACTTGGGTGACGGCTGGTTCTATATTTAGAGGGGTGTAAACTCTACTCTGCGACTTTAAAATATCAAAATAAATTGAAACCTTCTCGCATCGTCTATCTGATTGAAGTGTGGCTGATGTTTATGAGATGTTTATCCAGTTTCTTAATTGATGAATAAACTTTTTGGCAAGTCGTCCAAATGTTATCGAAGAAGTTTTCTAGTTCTATAATAGTCTGTCATCGTAGACTGAATGAAATTTGAGAAACATCATATTAACCATTCTAATTGATGTTTTCAAAGATGTTATTAACTATTCTAATTGATAATTTTTGAAGATGTTATTGCTTCAACCTCTTGAGGTTATAAGTGTGATTTACGATTGCGGTATTATGCGTGATGGAATAACAGTAGATAAGAAGACTTGGAGCCGAAATGAACTGATGAAAAATCTAAGCATTTAATTTGATCGTAAGGAAATCTAATATAATATTCATTTTTGGTGAGATAGGTGTATTAAAATTGCATCTATTAAAAATGCCAACTAGTAACGAAATTTTAATCTACGAAAAATGTTTCAACTATAAAATTCAAACTGTGCTCCTTCCGATGTGGCCATTATTCTAGTTTTCATTTCTTATAATAAATTGATTCGCTGGCTATTTTCATCTGACTAAGTTTTTGTCTATTTATAAATTTCATTTCTCAGTTTATCAATTCATTCATTGAGCTTCGTTCACGCTATATCTCTTGTAGAATAATTTTTCCCCAATTTCAACTAGTGCTAATCTGTTCTCACGTTGAACGTTTTTAAAATACGTAAAAATTAATTTTTAGAAACTTCTAACGTATCATTCGAATCTATACTTTTGGAAATTATTCCAATTCTAAATCTATTTTCAAGATATTTCATTTATTAATATGGATAACTACATCAATATCACGTTCACAACTCTTTCCACTTGAAAGTTTGAAATATTGTTCAATCGTTTGACAAAAATATTAGTCAATGTAAAAAAATGAGAAAAAAATAATACCAATACCCAGTACATTAGTCAATGTATTTTTATAGTCATGATATTTTTTAGTATTCAATTTTGTTCGTAATTGACAACTTCATCAGTAATACAGTAAAAGACAAATATACATTACTATGAAATTCATTAATCAGTTTTCTGCTGGTAATTTTTGTGTTTTATCGATGATGGTTCAACACGGAAGACAGACTATTTTTCCCATTGTTTAATAAGGTACACTCGAGTAGGTTATGAATAAAAACTAAGGTCACATGTGATCGCGCCATACTTCACAACTGCTGTTTGTCTATCAGCTTTTCCTTATTTTATTCAACTCTGTGTCGTTGTCTATTGTTTCGATTAACCTGTAAGCTACTTGAAAGTGTTTTTTGTTGGATTTTCTGTATAATCTTCTTGTCACTTGTTGGAGCTCCACAAGGAAAAGAGTGCAGTAGAGGGTATATGCCCACTAGTTTCTAATTGTATCCAATAAAATTTTAATTCATCATTTGGAATGGAGTCAAACTATGGAGATCTTAATAACCTAATTATTCTCATTAACGCCCTTATAATGTTGAAAAGATTTAATTGGAGATGACAATGAGATATGTTTGATTTTGAATGTCGAATACGAAACGGGAATGTTGATATTCACTTGGGATATTTTTGTAAAGGTTTTCACACGGTTTAATTTATTTTCAAGATTATACTAAAAATGAACTCAAGATAATACATTTATCAAATGTATGCGAACAATCGAATTGAAACAATTTGAATCATTATAGAAACGCATGATTTTTCTCGATTGGTACATTTGATACATTTTGAAAGGAAATTGAAGTGAGTAAAGTACACTGCTCATCAGTAGAAATATCATTGTTTTGTAATGTTTATTTTAGTATAGTAGCCTTCTTAACTCCGAAATTGTCGGCCCTCCAAATAAAAATTCCCTATTTTGCTTCAATATAAATCAAGTTTATATTGCTGATTTTATAGGCTCATGTTAATTTTCTTCAAGGGGAACTTTCTTTCTGTGATCTATAAGTAGTTGTGAAAGTAATATTGTGGTAGTTATTCATAGTGAATTTTATTATCAAACCACAGATTTATTAAAAATCGAGACTTAATTTTAGATTTTTAGAAATCTAGTGTGACTCGATCTTGTCATTTATTTTTCAATTGTCACTGTATTTTACTTTACTCATCGTTTGATTCGATCCAAGTGCGACTTACAGACGAAACTCAAGTTAGAGAACAACTCAAGTTAGAGATTGTCAAGCTAGTGACAATTTCTGCTCCCATGTGATGTTCAATTTGCATAGTAATCAGTATTATCAGTAGGGGAAAGTGCTTTACGCCGAATTCCTTATCAGTTTTGGAAGTTCCCCTAAGTTCAGTCACTCCCGCACTCAGTCAAGTGACACACTTCTGAAGTACAATCGTTTGCGAGCTTCCATTCGAATATGCTTTTAGTCGATTTTGCAATCGGAGTCTAAATTGCTTTCACTGATTCCTTCATAAATGAGTACTCAATAACTATGATTTTAGATGAAATTATAAAATATTGTAAAAACACCTTCCTTTATAAATGAGTACTCATCAACTATGATTTTAGATGAAAAGACTAGATACAGTCAAACCACAGATATCAGTATCTTGTCAAATCTGTGTTTTGACAATATTTTGTATTTTTATTGAATATGGATAACTATATCATAATATCACCTTCACAACTACTCAACAAACTTATGATTTTTATAGAATTAATAATTCCAATTATTAAAGCCTATGAATTGTATCATAGAATAGTAGATCTTTTCAAAAGATCTCTCATAATAAGATCCTCTTTCGATTGTATTGCCACTGGCGGCTCGTGCACACGAAACAGGTGAAGTGATGTACAGTGAAAGATACGGGCACTTCACCTGTTTCTGGTGTATAATTCTGCTAATAAATTGCATAGTAAAGTATTATAATAGTTGGATTAAAGTTGTGGTTAGATTTACTCAGTTATAAATTCTGCAATTGAACTTGATTTCAAATCTCGAATTTCCAAATTTGAGTTTCTAATTCTGGTGGGGCTAACATTCAAATTGAAGTAGGATATTAATCTAGTTTCACCTCAATATTAGTGATCTATTGATTTGCAGGTCTAATAATGTAAATATGATTGAATTAACTTCAAAATGTAAATTTAATTCGTACGATTCTCATTTATTCTTCTAACTTATTGATCAGTCTCTCTCTTCTTATCCGCTTTTTCCTTTCCTCTTCCTTCTTCCTCTTCAATTCAATTTTCTTATCTTCCTTCATGCTTTTCAGCTCCATAATCATGCTCCATATACAGTATAAACTCATCAAACTATTGAACATTATAAGCATTAAAGCAATTCATCTCTATACCTTAATTTGTATCATAATAATCATTTTGTTCCAAATGTCGTCAAAGGATTATCTTCTTCAAATTACTAATGTATGAAATATCACTTGATATAGGATAATATCACAGGAAATATCACTGATAATAGGGGATATAATGATAACTAACATGATAGAAGTGCACTATTAGTGACGCTAGGAATACGATTATCCTGCTTATAACATATTGTACAACACGAAAGGAAAGCTTTCTTTAATATAGTCTGGTTGAGCAGAGAAGGCATTCTGGCAAGATGAGGATATGACTCCAGTTGCCAATATTAGTTCAAAATTATCAATTTGGTCTTAAATTGTAGAAAAGATTTTTCTCTACAATTTGAGACCAAATTAGAAATTTTTGAACCATTATTGGTCGAGGTGTAGTCATTTTCCCATCTTGCCAGAATGATCTTCTTTGATCGACCAGACTGATAGGATACAATCTGTTATGATCTACTTGGAAGAGGAGCATTGCATGTGGAAACTATAATTACAGTATAGTCTGTCCAAGCAAAGAAGACCCTCTGGTAAGATGATAAAATGACTCCAGCTCGGTCAATATTGGTTCGAAAATTGTTGATTTGGTCTCAATCGTAGGAAATATTCTGATCTACAATTTGAGAACAAATCGATAATTTTTGAACCAATATTGACCGAGCTGGAGTCATTTTCTCATCTTGCCAGAGGGTCTTCTTTGCTTGGACTGACTATAGTAGAGCAGATGCCAACAAAAGTGGCGATTAGACTGCCCTAAACCGCTCCTCTACCAATTTATACTACACAGTCAAAAACAAGGTTATGTTGAATCATAAACTAATATTACAATTTTCACTTGAAAAAAAAACTCAATTATAAGTTGATTGTAACTATTATAATGTATAATTTTTATAAATTTTTATTAGTAAAATATTCACATCAAGGATATGACGATGTGTTTTGGTGGTTAAAGAAGACAATAGAATGTGAATTTATGTTATAATGTATAATTTTTATAGATTATTATTCATAAAAAATTTACATTAAAGATATAAAGACGTGTTTTGATGGTTAAATAAGACAAGAGAATATGAATTCATTTTTAATGTATAATTTTAATAGATTATTAATAATAAAATATTCACATTAAGTAGGTGAAGATGTGTTTTATGGTTAAAGAAGACAAGAGAATGTAAATTTATGTTATAATGTATAATTTTCATGTTATTGATTACAAGTTATAAGAATTATACATTATAATAACTTATTGTATACATTAAAATTGTCGATAGGTGAAAAAATGAGAAACGTCTGATGAAAAATTGATTAGGGAGAAAAACAGGTGGAACGAATAGATTAAGAAGAAATATGAAATAAAACAAGATGAGAAGGAACATTGAGAGAAGAGGATTGTTAGAAACATCAAGGAACACGATATTCATGAAGCTGAAAGAATGAGAGAACGAGGAGGAGAAATAAAAGCATAGAAAAAGTAGGAAGCATAAGTAGAAAGTAGAAAAAGCATAAGGGTAGGATATAGTTTTGAATAAACAACATAAGGAATACATCCCAGTTGTTGGAGAGCTAAAATTACATATGGATATCACAGTAGAAGATGAAGTGCGAGAGGTGGTGAGAGTGAGAGAAAGAGAGAATAAGAGAGAGAGAGAGAGAGAGCGTGTGAGAGGGTGAGAGAGAAATGAGCAGAGGACATCGAAGAAGAAATAGAAAATGTTGATAGCGTTATGCAACAGTTAGAATAGCTGTCTGAAAATAATTGATACCACTGTGCAACGTAATAATTTATCCGTTCTAATAAATACAAATTCGTCTCTTGTTAGAGATAATAATGATAAATTGTTGGTCATCTCATGATAGATGCACTGAGCATAGCATGAAATATGCAAGTTAATGCAAGGAGTTGACTATTTTTATTTGAATAGATGGATGTCGTTTTATAAAATGTGCAAGACAGGAAATCAAGAGTAATAAGGGGTTGACTATTTTTATTTGAATAAATGAGCGTCTTTCTATTTATAGAGACTGTATAATCTACAGTCTGATTATATACAGCTTCTATAGTTCTATTATAACATTCTATTGAAGAGAGGATTTGATTGAATAAAGTTTTTTCAAATGAAGAGGTGTAGTCTGATCTAGCAAAGAAGACATTCTGGCAAGATGGGAAAATGACTCCAGCTCGATCAATATTGGTTCAATAAATATAATTTTTGTCTCAAATTGTAGAGCAGAATGTTTTCTACAATTTGATACCAAAACTATAATTTTTAACAAATATTGACCGAGCTGGTGATATTTTCCCATCTTGCTAGAATGTCTTCTTTGCTCGACCAGACTATAATAAGGAGTTGACCTGTGTTCTTTTATAAAAAAGAAGAAAGTCAAACACTAATAACATAATTATTTGCTTTCAAAGTATTGTATATACATAATATTTGTTTATAAACATAAATAAACAGATTTCAAATTTGAATTGAACAGAGATTAGGAGACTATTTTATAAAATTGAACAATCTGTTTGAAATCAGGTTGATGTTCTCAATTGTAGCCAACAGCCTGATCTTCTTCAACAAAAGTGAGAGAGTTGCTACTGCTCTTTGTAGATAGCCTAGGCTATTTTTATCTCGTCTTGAGCCATATTTATCACACAAGAGACTGACCATTACAATTCTCTTCTTATAGCACTGCAAGGCATTCAAAATTGTTCGAATTATTGGGATTAACAACTGAAATTGGGAGAGTAAAATAATTGTTGGTCGACAAAAACAGCTGGGATTGTATAGAGTATTTGAAATATTTTTAAAAATATTTGAAATTTGTGAATTTAGGAAATACTGTACGTGATTTCAGTAAGATAGTAATACATTAATAACAATAGAAGCATTGATTCAAATATAAGATCCACATTTGAAAAGAAATACGATGTCTTGAAAATTCAAAAACAGCTTCCAAAATAAAGTAGTTATAAAATTTAGCCAGTGTTAATATTGATAATAATTTTTTCCTTGAAACTATGAACACGTTACTAGATTACAACTTCAATTTAGAATGTAAAACTTCTAGACATTTCACAACGTTTTATTCAATTTGCTTTGGGTGTTGTCTGTCAGGTTGGAATTTTGTAAATTAATTTTCGTCCACTTCCCGACGAGCTAGAGACTTGTTATCCATTGAAATTGATAGAGAAAAAGTACATCAATAGTTTTTCTCTTTTTGATTATAATAATATATTATTATAGATTATTACAATAGCTGTAATAATAAATCAATTTTTCGTTTGGTTGATTGATAATGTATTTGGTTTGATTCAAATTTGACTATTAGTTGTTTAAATTCAACTGCAGGTTTAAATTCATGTGAGAACATGTAATGATGATAATTCATATGATTTCATAAAAACTATTATTATAAACGTTTTTGAAAATTACATGAATTCATCAAATATTTCTCCTTATTTTACAGGTGAGAGTCTCATAGATTGCAAGTGGTTAATCAGATACAAAGTTGCAGCTTTGAATTCACCACATAAGTTAAACCTGTAAGTAGATATATTTCTGTAAGTAGATCTGTCGAATCCTTTTTTCGCTTTTCGTGAACTTGATCAAGTTTTTCTTCAAATTCGACTTATTTTTCGCTTTTTTATATCTCATTTCAATCATAATGTGAGTTATTTCTCTCTACTCAGAAAATCTTCTCTAAAGTTGTTCAGTTTTTTTTAATTTTGCAGGAGTTGTAGAGTGGGTCACTTTCCTGTAAAATCTTGCAAAAACTAGCGAAACTTGTAAAACAGCCTTTGAAGATGTTCCAGTTCATCTGCTTTGTTGATTATAAGTCCTGTAATTGAGGAAAAACTGACATACCAATTAAAATGAGAAATTGATTGTGTTTGATGAGATATTGTGGTATTTCATTTAATAATTTTTCGAGAATAATTTGCCAGGATATGAATGACATTCTTCTTTAATAAGAATGAAAAGGCACAGATGATGTCAATATTATTGTAAAAAGCAATAAAAAGTAGAGTAAAGTATTGTAAAAAGAGTAGTGGTATTCACAACATTTATGTAATTTTATTTTTATAATAATTGAAATAAATTCAAGCTAATTTATTAATTTAAAAATAAATTATAATTTTATTGTACAAGTTACAAGTGAAAGTATATCCATTTTGTTACTTCTACATTGCAACGTTTTAAAACTATTTTTCATTGATTTTCTCGTGTTTTAGTAGTGCATTCTGGCTAGGGAAGGTAGGGGAGCTGTACAATAGGATTATGTATTACAGACTGGTTGTGTTTGCTTTGCTTAGGTCTCTGGTTTCCATGTTCCTCATACTCCAATTACCTGAGCACTTGTAAGGCTCCTTTGCAATGTAAGATGGGGATTTTCCGTGAGAAACCTGGTGAAAGAGGAATGGAAAGAGAGCGAGAATAGTAGTAATAGTCAAGTCTGTGTTTTGACTATACGTATTCTTTTTTATTCATTACTAAATTCAAAATTTTCCACTTGCAATTTATGTTATTAAAATATTCTCGGACCAGAAATGTGAAGTGCTTGTCGTTGTACTTCACCTTTTAGATATCATTTCCAATTGAAATTAATAGAGAACACCTCTGAATAACATGCAGTTAATCAGTTAGAGTGTAATGCAACTATTACTATTCCTCCAGAGACGGTAAACGACTGACTGTCTTTACTAACGACAGCCAATCTCCCAAAGGAGGTCATACTACAAGAAGTGAATAGGCCTAGTACTACATGTATTAATTCAATCCACATTTTTCTTATTTCTCCCCTTTATCAATCAAAATTCCTTTTTTATCATTTTCGGAAAAATATTTAAAAAATGAAAATGACTGAAGGAATATGAGATTGTTGTTTTATTCATCAATTAAAATCAATAGAAACCCATATTAATTACTTAACAATTATTTTTAAAATAATATTTATCGATTTTTACAATATTATAACACCTAAATTACTCAATAGTTATTTGCAACAAAACCCAAGTATCATAATACATTAACTTCTAGGATAGATCTATAGTCTGGTCGAGCAAAAAAGACATTCTGGCAAGATGAGAAAAATACTTCAGCTCAGTCAATATTGGTTCAAAAATTAGAAATTTGGTCTCAAATAGTAGAGCAAAATGTTGTCTACAATTTGCCCTAAAAATGTATAATTTTTGAACCATTATCAACCGAGCTGTAGTCATTTTCCTATCTTGACAGAATATCTTCTTTGCTTGACCAGACTAACTAGCATGAGAAAAGCTAATCTCTTGTCACTTTGTATTTGTAGCTATGAAACCTGAATAATATACATAGGCCTATGGAAAGTTTTACAGTGCTTGTAAATTGACATTCTATTTCAAATTTCCTTGATACAGTGCCCATTTGGAAAGTGCAAGATAAAGACTAAAAGTAGAAAGACCAACTTCTGACTGACACATGACTGGTTTGTAAGATAATCTGTGCTGTTGGCTCGAGGAAAATATTGTTTGGATTCTTTGTCCAGTTTTAATTTCAAACTGGTTTTGTTGCGGCTTGTATTACATTCGGGACCCAAGTAGACTTGTATTTTAATATTATGCAGATTGTAGAGTGAGTCATTAACCTCTGTATGGATTGATGCATGTTGTTAAATATGATTTTTAAATATAATTATATGATCAGATAATCTACCGAATCCGAATTGAGGTGATAGATTTGATCTCTTATTTATTATCCAATTCTTCTACTAATCTATTAATTAATGTATAAATCTATTGATTTCATTTGTTGTCAATATAACCTTGGAATTGTCTCATTCCTAATTTTTCATTGTGCATAAGTGTTTGATGAGATGATCAAACGTGCATGCTCACCATCGGGATTCGAACCCACAACCAGGCGGTACTATAGTCTGTCCAAGCAAAGAAGAAATTTTGGCAAGATGGGGGAATGACTCCAACTCGGTCAGTATTTGTTCAAAAATTATAAATATGATCTCAAATTGAAGGAAACATTCTGATCTACATTCTAATTGTATATCAGAATGTTTCCTACAATTTGAGAACAAAATTTAAATTTTTGTACCAATTTTGACCAAGCTGGAATCATTTTCCCATCTTGCCAGTATGTCTTCTTTGGTTGGACAGACTATAGCAGACCAAAGCTTGCTTTTATGGAGAAGACGAGAATGAAGAGAAAGAAAGAGGAACACGTGGAGAAGAAATGGTGAAGGATGGAGAGGAAAAAAAGGAAGAAGAGATGAAAGGTGTTGCAGACGTGATTAGGAAAGATGGAGAAATATTGTAATATATAATATAGAGATGAACAAGCCAGAAAGTGTTTTGATTGGGCTGGGTGTTGAAAGTTAGTCAAGATGAAGGAGACGAGAATCAAGGGAAAGATAGAAGATACATGAAGAAGAAACAAAGAAAAAACGGACAAAAAGAGGAAGAATAAGGAAAACGAAAGAGAACGTGAAAGGAGAAATGGTGGTAGGACAAAACCAAGCCAAAAAGTTTTCTTAAACGGTTGGGTGTCAAAAATCACACTTGGGGAGTTTGAAATAGTAGAGTTGAAGAAGAAGAAGAAGAAGAAGAAGAAGAAGAAGAAGAAGAAGAAGAAGAAGAAGAAGAAGAAGAAGAAGAAGAAGAAGAAGAAGCCGAGAATCATAAGGGAGAAAAGATGAACTAGTCAGTAAGAAATGAAGGAAGAGGAAGAGTGAAAGAGAGGGAGTGAGTGTGAGGATGTGAAAAGAGATGAACCTCAGGGGCGTGGCAGTTATCCAAAAGTGTGATATGGTTGGCACCACTGGCCGTACGCGTGTATAGCAGGAGCCAACGAAACTGGCGGTTGACGAATTACTGTTATCATTGCTCAGCTCTGTCAGGACAGTCTGAAAACGCTCTTCCAAAACAAAACTGTTGAGATAACGTCGATCTTGACTGGATTTGATGTTGCAGACCGCTAGCCAACTGTCCTGACAGGGGTAATTGTTGATTGTAGTTACTCGACAACCGCCAATTTTTTTGGTGTCAGGTGTAGGTGAGATCAATCTTCGTGGGGGAATTCCCATTGGGGCTTTTTTGCATTTTATTTTTTGTAGAATCATCGCGTTGTCAATTTCGAATGACGTTGTTGTGTTCAATTTGTGTACTGTCATGTTACATGTGGGGAGTTCAATGGAAATCGAAAAAATACTCTTGAATTGATATGTGCATTAATTGCATTGAATTTGTTGGATTAATTAAATTGTGAACATGTGGGGGAAATGTTGGAAGAAGCAAAAAAGCTGACGCTCAAATTTGGTTGGTTTCTCTTGTCACGAGCTTCAAATTTCGAGATTGAACAAAGTCCAAACAAAGTTATTAATTCCCATTAAAAGTTGTAGCTGAACTAGTGTTGGAGAATCGTTTTCTGGTCCTCGTCCTTCTCTAAATATCCCTCAAATACCTGGTTTTTCTTACAAACTTTTAAAAAATCAAGGTTATCAATATACTTTACTTCACTAATACTTTAATTCCAAGCCTCCACTGGAAACTTCGAAATACACGAAGTGAAATATTTACGTTTAGAGAAAGAATTACATATAAATTCCAAGTTAAGTGTCTTATTCAAAATGTTGGAGTTATTGAATGACTTATTTATTGTATTTGTTCGGAGCTCTGATGTAAACCTCAGTGAGTGTAAACAGTATATTTTCCAATATCATAATTTTTCATCATTTGTCTTGGAGTAAAAATTAATATTAAAAAGTTTTATAATGTATCCTGACAATATAATATCACAGTATATAATATGTAAGATTATAATATATAATATAACCCTGTTTTGGGCTGTTAGTATAAGTCGCTAGAGGAACTCTTCTGGGTATTATGTTTGTTGTATCTTGATTGAATATAGTCTGTCCACGCAAAGAAGACGTTCTGGCAAAATGAAAAAATGACTACAGCTCGGTCAATTCTGGTTCAAAAATTAGATATTTGGTCTCAAATTGTAGGAAACATTCTGATGTACAATTTAAGACCAAATTTATGATTTTTGAACCAATATCGACCGAGCTGGAGATATTTTATCTTTTTGCCAGAATGTCTTATTTGTTTGGATAGAGTATAAACTATTAATCAATACGCCGGAAGGGAACATCTATTCCAAATCCTTTAACCTAAATATCTTTTGTAATGAAGGGAAACATTTTATCTCCTTGTAATTGATAGTAGACACTGGGGGTGAGTTATAATTGTCGTATCCGATTGAATAAATTATCTATTAATACGCCGAAAGGAAACTCCAATTCCAAATCCTTTAACCTGAATCTCTTTTGTAATGAAAGAAAACATTTTCTCTCCTTGTAATTGATAGCAGTCGCCAGGGGTGAGCAATTATTCTCATACCACAATTGCGTCTGATTAATTGCGCCATCTTGGCCTGAAAAGAACTTTTCAACCAACTACAATAGCCGCTCAACAATATCGCCAACAATGGTCATTGTTGTCCAACAGTAGTCAAGTTGCAAAGCCATTGGATTGGCATTCATCCGGCCTGATCCATTCATTCATTCATTCATTGCTTCCCAACAAGTACTGATCAATTTCTCCATCAGTATCACTTTGGGCACTCGTTAGTTTGGAAGGATCAGAAAGTATGGATTGAAGTATGAAATTATGTTTTGAGACCAATTTAGTTCTAATGTCTCCAGGTGGATGTAATTTAGGGAGATTCCGAAATAACCATTTAAACTAACCAATACGGATGTTAACTAACCTTTAACTTATCATGGGAGTTCACAAATAACTATTGATACTAAGCTCCCAACTAATTGCTTAGAATCTTAGATAATGTTGTATGCTATCTTTTCTATTGTTTAGTATTAGGCTACTGTAGCTATCATCTCAAGATATAGTCTGTCCAAGCAAAGAAGACATTCTGCAAAGATGAGAAAATGATTTCAGCTCGGTGAATTTCGGTTCAAAAATTATAAATTTGGTCTAAAAATGTAGGAAACATTCTGTTTTCAAATTCGATACCAAATTTATATTTTTTGAATCAATATTGAACGAGCTAAAGTCATTTTCCCATCTAGCCAGAATGTCTTCTCTGCTCGACCAGACTATAGTTGCTTCAATAGTGTATTGTGCAATCTTTGATATCGATTAGTATTAACTGAAGCTATTAATCAGATGTGATATGATACAATTAAATTCAATTTATACGTCTTTAATTGTATCTTCGAAGCATATTTATATCAATTTTTTTTGTATTTTGTATCTTCTTGACAGTAAGTTGAAACTGTAGACTTACAGCTAGCTTGATTTATTTTTAAATTTTACTTTGGTCAATGTATTTTGTAGCCAATACTATAATACTAGTCAATTTTAGATATTAGACCAGCCAATACTTCGGATTAGGACTCCTGATCAGTGGTTAATTTATTATTATCATCCATTTTTATAGTAATCTTTCCAGATTCCTATTCTATCTACAAAATTCTCTGTATAATAGTAGAATGTACTACGTTTCTAAAATCAGAGATACCAAGGTAAATTCTTGGCCCATTCAGAAAATTCTTGACTCAGTAAACATTGTCAATGTCATTTTTAAGTGCCCTATTATTTTCAAATTACAGCACTCAATTTTATCTGGGAAAAATAATGAGGATTGAGGTCGTAAACAACACTTGAACTTATTAAGAGCTTTCATGTGTCATCTCTTGAATTGTCCATTTGTCACCTTTCTGTAAACAAACAATAATTATTGGTAACTATTTCGTCATAATCGTAAACTGCAATTAAATAAGATTATTACAGTATAATAAAAAGAAAATTTTCACACGAATAGCCCAAGCTATTTTTGTTATCGATTAACCAAGTTATCAAATATTATTTTCTTCAAAAATATTTCATAAATCAGCTCAATTGGGCCTTTCTTTGATAAAACACATTTGGTATTACTGTAGATACTGTATAATTAGTGTGTTACAATACAGTCTCTATAGGTAGACTATTACATGTCTCGAAGTTTTTAAAATACTGTAATGTATTGTCAATGGCTAAACAGCACATGAAGGGCCCAGGCCTACCAGCTAGTTGCCAGTTTCATATTATGACTAATATAACTGAATAACATCAATAATGAATGAAAAGACAATATGTTGTCAAACCACTGATTTAAAATAAGTGGATAACTACCACAATATCACCTTCACAACTACCCAAAGAGTGAATAACATCCAGTTAACCAGTTAGAATGTAATGCAACAATTACTATTCCTCCAGGGGTGGGAAACTACTAACTATTTCTTTACTAACGACAAGCCAAACTCCCAAATTTCCGCACCTATACCTGTATTTTATCGTGCTTCAGGACAGCACAATATTTGTACTGTCTTTGAAAAAAGTCTTTGGGAGAATGACTCATGCTCGGTCAATATTGGTTCAAAAATTATCAATTTGATCTCAAATTGTAGGAAACAATTTGATCTGCTATTAAGACCACAGTATAATGAAATTCCTGAACATATATTGACCAAGCTGGAGTCATTTTCCCATCTTGCCAGAGGTTCTTCTTGGCCTATACATACAGTTTCACTAGTAACTCCTCGAATCGTTTGATAGATGTCTTGGTCAAGTATTTTGTTTGAAAGAAAGTGAATTCAAAGGAAAGGGAATTACCACGATAAGGTTGGTTTCCCTTGCATTACTAGCCCATTCCAGTTGCACGTCAGGTCGTGGACGGAATAGAATTAAACAGTAGCCTGGGAGCAATGTTAAGCCAACCATGTATCCGAATCCAATTTTCAGGTTTGGAACCTTTTGCTGAGTGCACCTGTGTTCAGGATAGAGGATGTAGAATAGGAGGAGGAAGAGGAGGAATAAGAGGAGTAGGAGAAGGAAAAATAGTGGTTGAGAAGGAAGAGGAGGAGGTGCAGAAGGAGGAGAATCTTTATTTTCCCTCTAAGGTTCAGGAAACTCATGGGAGAGAACTCTAGACGTCTGGAGGAAATACGCTAGGCTACTTTGCCATATTATTACGTTTTACATCTTCTATATTCATGTACAGTACATGTGCTGCTATATTTACTTGATGAATAGGTTGAGTTATTTTGAAAGGAAAAGTTTTACCATCATACGTCATAGTACGTCATATTCAGTTTTGATAGTTTGTCAGTTTTGACGCTTTAAGATAACTATTATAAGAACTTGGGTGACGAAGATGATAGGAAAAGTTATTCTACATGTTTTCCTGAAAAAAATTCACCAATGTTATTTTTCCTAAAATATGAGAGTTATGAATGAAAGGAAACTTTTTTTATCAATTTATTCATTTGATTATTTAAAAAAACTATTAAACTTATTGGTTAAAAACACAGACACAGGAAAAAGGTAAATGTAGACTTCAAAAACGTCTTTATACAAAATGTTTATGAATAATAAAGTTCGAAACTAGGTTATATATTTTTGTAGCACTTCAATTAAGTTCTAATACATTTTAATATTATTAGAAATATGAGTGTGATAAATTTAATCAAAAGTTGTGATTCTAAATTATGCTGTAGAAGAATATTATAAAGAACTAGACTGAAAATAGGGAAAGGTAAAGTATTTTCACTATTATTGCGTTGTTGAAACAATATTGTGAAGAACAAAAAACTCTAACAAAATTATACTGTACAAAATATATCGACTGTTTCAAGAAATATTGAAAAAGGACAGTTTTGGACGCAAGCCTGTTGATCTTTCCATTTAATAGAATTTGTGCATCTATGTAAATGAATGAAAATGATGTTCCAAAAAATTTGGTAGTGAAAAAAGGAAAGAGAGTTTTTCTACTTTAACAATCTTTGAAAGTAATATCACGAAAAACTTTGGTGGAAAGAGGAAAGGAAAAGATAATATGTATTTAGATTGATGTTCTGGAGGAAAATGAGGTCTAGCCCCCAAGGTGAATGGAATTGAATGTGGGAAAATAATTGTATTCAAAGTGGCTCAAGGAAATAGCGAAATTAAATTAATGTGTGTTCTGTTGAGCACTGTATTATCTTGCTTTAACACATTAGTCTGTTTCACATGGGAAGTACCTGTATTCTTGTTAGAATTTGTTGTAGAGAATGTATGTTTGGATTTTTATAAAATGTATAACTCGGGAGAGTGGAGGATGTATCCTAATTTTTTCCCAAATTATTATTATTATAGGTAGTCTAGTTTAATTTCTAATGAAAAAGAAGCTCACTGTTATTGAAACTTATGACATGTCAAATAAAAGGTTTGGAACGTTTGTTGAAGTACATATTTATGTTCTTCTGTTATAGTACGTTTGTGTTGACATCATAAACATTAAAGAACTGATCATTTTATAAGTTTAAACTCCGCCATGAGAAGTATCTTGTAACTCTTATATGAGGCTCACCTCATTTAAAATCCCCTCATCATCACCATTCATTAATCACAAATTATTTCTTATAGAACATTTTCGTGTAATGAGATCTATAGAAAAATACACAATCATATCCTTATCACCTTTGACAAACCATTTGATGTGTTGCTCCTTGAAACTCATGATAAATCCAGATGAAAATCTCATGGAATATTTTCGTTCAATAAGATTCAAATCTTATCAAATACAGTAGACTGACTTTTCATAACGAAATTGAAGGGACTAGACAATTTCATCACAACAGAGATTTTTGAGAGAGATTATTGAAAGGGGATTCTTATAAGTTATGGGAGACCAAACAACCTGTGGCCAATCCATCATTATAGTGAGAATCGTTATAGAGAGGATCCAACTGTATATTGTAAAATCTGATGAGCTCTATTCAACCGTTTTATGTTACAAAAAATGATAAATTCCTACTTGAATAAATAATTTTTGTTGCACAAGATTCAGCCCTATCATAAGCATCTTTCAAAAAACGTTTCTTCATAAGGTTCTCTTACATAAAAACTCTATTTTCATGAAGTCTTATGTCAGATTTTCCTCTTTTATAAAGTCTGATTCTACTTCATAAGGTTCTCTGACATGAAAATTACATTTTCATAAAGTCTTATACAAGGATTTCCTCTTTTCAACCTCCCTCCTCCCCTCAACATCATCACTTGCTATTCAAAATCATCTCATAACGAAGCTTATCGCGTTAGAGACGCTTGCTAGGGAGGATAAAAAAACTAAAAAAAACTCTAGTCTCTCAGAAAGTGATAAGGCAAGCTCCGAGAAGTTTCAAACTTCATTCAGAAGAAAGCGGAGTGGTGATTTAATCATCGTTGCCTTTGAGATGAAACTCATTCCTGCGCTGGGGGTCTGAAACGATAGATGAATAGTATGTCCAAGCAAAGAAGACATTTTGGCAAGACGTTAAAATTACTACAGCTTGGTCAATATTGGTTCAAAAATTATAAATTTGATCTTAAATTTTAGAAAACATTCTGCTCTACAATTTGAGAACAAGTTTATAATGTTTGAACTAATATTGATCGAGCTGGAGTCGTCTTCCCATCTTGCCAGAATGTCTTCTTTGCTCGACCAGACTATAGTGAAAAGGATGTAGTTCCCCTTCCAATAACCCATATAATCTGATGATCGCCATCCTTGGAGTCGTTAAGCCTGTATTGTGAGGGGGTTGGGGTACGCTTTGGTTCCGGTTAACCCATATTCAGTTACTATCTGCTATGATGAAAGGAATTGGTCTTTCTGCACTGAAAGTTGGGTTCTGTTTCAAATTGAACACTGTATAAAAGTGTTCCATCCCATTTCACTTCCCGTAAATTATTATCTGTTGGATAAATTGGTTCCAGCTATAACCCAAATTCAGCTAGTATTTGCTGATTGGGGAATAATGGATATTTTCTATTAAAATGATGAGGTGAATTATTTTTTAGATTCGCAGAAATGTATGAATATCCAATGATTTTTTACCACATACATTCTTCAAGTATATCATCTGTTGAATTTGTTGAAATTAGTCACAATTTTATTAGTTATGTAATATCTGCTCATTGTGTTTGGTAAAACGAATAGCTTTTTCCATAATAGTATCTTATCACATTTGCCGGCCGGGGTGGCCGAGTGGTCTGGGGCGTTACAACGTTCAGTCCGCTAGCGCTAACCGGTCGTGGGTTCGAATCCCACCAGAGGCATGGTCGTTTATGCACCTCATAAATCACCCTCGCACACTCCATTACCCACGCACAAGTAAATTAAAATACTTATGTGGGCATCATCCGCAGCAAAAAAAAAAAATTACTGTCTGTGAATTATAACTATTTTGAACAAGATGGAGATGCCACCAAGTACCATCAATACCTGAAAATTTTTTCATAGAAATGTGAATGACGTTATAATACAGTAAGTTGCATATCATCTAGTAACTACTGCCATCTACTGGCAGAATAGTGAACTGCTAGAACGTAGGCGGAGCTTGGAGTGTTGGGCCAATCGGAAGAGAGAAGGGGGAACTACGAACGTTGGCCAATCAGCAGAGGTAAGGGGTAGAGGAAGTAGACTACGAGAAAGTAGGTGGAGCTTGGATTCTAGACCAATCAGAAGAGAGGTGGATGTGTTTGAAGTATTGGCCAATGATGTTAGAGTAGGAGGAGCTTGGATTGTTATCTAGTGAACAAGAAAGAGCTTGGAAGTATGTTTGAGACGTTCTGCTAATTTTATTCGTCTTTTCATTAATCTGTCGTTATTATCAAGTTCAATAAATTAGTGATTGTCAACCAGTTTTCGTTTTTTTTACAAATTTTTCGTTTGAAAGTACGTCCCAAATGAATTAATAGTTTTACTCCGATTATAACCATATCTTCTCCATAAGATTGTTTGATAATTATTGTTAATATATTGATGGTATCGTTTCAATATTACAATCACTGGCGGCCCGTGCCCACGAAATAGGTGAAGTGCTCATATCTTTCACTGTACAACACTTCACCTGTTTCGTGGGCACGAGCCGCCAGTGATTACAATAGCCTATGGATCTCCTGTTGTTTATTTTCTTGAATAAAACATGCATCAAATGAAACTATCGAATCTTAAAGTCTTTATCATAAACTTACTCAATTTCATAATTTGTATAAAGATACACCGATTATCCGATTTACACATCCTAAAATTAAAAATTAAAACTGATGACTGCACTTTCTAGTAAAACATTTGGGAATTGAAAGATTCTCTGTCCAAGCAAAAAGACATTCTGGCAAGATGGGGAAATTATTCCAGTTCAAAAATTTTAAATTCAGTTTCAAATTGTAGAAATTGTTCTACAATTTTAGACCAAATTCATAATTTTGAATTAATATTGACTGCGCTGAAGTCACTTTCCCATCTCGCCAGAATGTCTTCTTTGCTTGTAAAGACTATTTATTGGTTTTATCATGAACTTTATAATCTACTAATTCAAACAAAAAACTCTCGTTCCTCCCATCTATAAATATATATATATAAAACCTCTAGCAAACTAGAACGCGATATCATCGTTAATTTATTCGGTAATAATAAGATTGGTAGTAGGGTGGTACAGCTTGCGTTTCCCAGGTAGCCTACTTTACCATCGAACTTTCCTAAGGTCTTAGGTCAGCTCAAGCCCTACCTACCTCAATCCCTTGACTCTGAAATATGCATGACCGACGTAGGGCTTAAGGGATAATAAAGTTCGCGCAGGGTGGAAGAGACGCCGTCTCAATGTACTTTGAATTTAGCGGAGTCTCTTCTCAGCGTGCGAAGTTCATTGATTTCTCCTACCAAGCACTGCACAAGTTGAATACTCGTAACCTATTCGACAATTTTACGAAGGGTTAAGAAACTTTGCAGTACTTTTCCTGGTGTGAGCTAGTTTTGTGATAACCGTAATGTCCGTAATTTTACCTTACTTTTTCCTAAGATTTTTTTTCTTAATTTTCTTAGTTTTTATTATGCTCCTTTATTATCAGTAGCATCGTTCTTTTTTCAGTTGAATCCATTTTCAAATTTGTATCCTGCTGAGTATCATATTATTCTCCTCCTTTCCATAAGTACCATGTTTCAATCTTTCCTCTTATTCTATTTTATTGCCACTTTTTCATTTTCAACTCCTTTTTCCCTCGTCCTTCTTGCACTTCTTCTTCTAATCATCCTCATTCTCCCCGTTTTGACTCTCATCCTTTTTTTCCTTTCTTAATTCCTACCTGTTTCTCGTACCATACCTGTTTTCTTTCCCTCCCTTCTCAATCACTACTTCTTTTTCTCTTCCTTCCGTCTTTTATCTTCCATTCCTACTCACTCGTCTCATTTGCTCCCCCTCCAACCTTTACTTTGTTTTTATCTATATTTCCTTTTCATTAGTTTTAAAGTGATTTAAATCTTGAATTTTTAGTAGATTCAGAATATTTTCGAACATAATGTAAGAATTAACCATTTGACATTTAATATCTATCTATCTCTCATGTTCCTTCTCCCTCTCCTCCTCATATCTAGCTTCCTCTCCTTGCCTCTTATCTTCATTCATTCATCTCACTTCCAACCTCTACTCTTTTATCTGTATCCCTTCCCTACCTGAATCGACTGCCAGTTCCAAATGAATAGGGTTTCAAATGTTTTCCAGCAGTGAAAGGTCATCTTTTCATCGTAGCTTCGGGTTTTCTTTCAAGTCGCTTTTCTCTTCAATGAATAGAGCTTGAAAGTTCACGTTCCATGAACTTTGCACTTGGTCATAGTTTAAGAGGTTCCATGAATTTCTAAATTTATAGCTAGTAAACCTACTCAAAGGTTTCTTACTCTCATGTTATATTATTCGAATTATAATAAATTGCTATTCTATGTAAATTTGCAATTTAACTCTTTGCAATTTTCGCTTTTGGTCATTATTTGAGAGATGCCCTCAATTCTTGGATTAATAGCCAGTAATCCTGAATATTAAACTTTCTTACTCTCTTGTTCTTTTATTAAAATTCTCATAAATTCATATTGTATGTAAATTTCAAATTTTATCTTTTTTCCAAAGTTTGCTCTTGGTTATGGGGTTAATTATACTCTTAATTATAGTCTGGTCGAGCAAAGAAGACATTCTGGCAATATGGGTAAATGGCTCTGTCAATATTGGTTTTAAAATTATGGGTTTAGTCTCAAATTGTAGAGCAGAACGTTTTCTACTATCTTTCCAGAATGTCTTCTTTGCTCGACTAGACTGTAACAGGAATTCCGCGATAAATATTCAGTAAATCTAATGGCTACTAATTAATTGAATATGAGTTTCCAAGTATAATCTCCTTTGAATTTCACAGGTTTTCAAGCATTATGTTACAGTACTTAAAATAGGACTAGGTTTTTATTTCTATCAATGATCGGTATATTGATATTAATAGTATACTAATATTGATCTTGTACCTTTTTAATATTAAAAAATGTTATTCAATATGATTCCTCGATCGTATTAGTGACTTGAAAATCATGAATAACATGCCGAAAAACATTGGATAAAGAAATCCATGTCCGGATGTTACTTGATATCCTTCAATCACAATTCACTGATAAAATAGGTTGTTAATGTTAACGCCCCTTCTCTGTGAAAGAGGTCACTTTCAATTTGTTTGATTCAGTATGCTTAGCTTCCTTTAATATGTTGATGTGATAAAGCTCGATAAAATTTTATATAATATTTTAGAAAAAGGTAATTGTACTGTGACACCCAGCGGTTTAACCTCAGTTAAGAATGTAATTTTTCATTCCTCCAAATTTTATAACAAATACAAATATTAAGGAATATATAAAAACAGGCGTTTGCCTCAATTTTCTACAATTTCATGTGTACAGAGATATGTTATTTTTTAATAAATTGGAATTCTTACACAATTTTCAATTAAAAAACACCATGATTAAGAAATATCAATTTAAAACTACAGAAGTTTATATACAATCCAAATAAACATTTAAAAATTTGATAATATTTTTTTAGATGTATACTCAACAAGTCTCATTTCTTTTCCTCCCCCTTACTCTCCTCCTCATCTTCTACCTTCTCCTAATTCTCTTATTTCTCTTACTCTTTCTCTCTACCTATCAACCTTTTCTCTTCATCTAGCTTCCTTCTTTCCCTCCTACCATAATAACATTACAGGCTAGATAGCACGCGCCTCAATCTAATTAACTCTGGTGTACACCTTCATTGGAATGCATTGTAGGGATCTCCCCATTATAGGGGACCCCCTCTTTTGTTAGGGGGACCCCCCCCCCCGTTGTAGGACCCTCTCACCCCTATTTGGTCCCATTACGTGCATACCGTATTAGCCTGTAGGCCTGTTCATTAATAACGGTACAATATTATGTTAGTGCTCTCGACTGTTGATTGGTATTGTCATTGTATTGTTCAAATGTTGTGTATAGTCTGATCGAGCATAGAAGACCTTTTGGGAAGATGGGAAAATGACTCCAGCTCAGTCGATATTAGTTCAAACATTATAAATTTGGTTTCAAATTGTAGAAAACATTCTTCTCTACAATTTGAGACCAAATTTATAATTTTTGAACCGATATTGTCCGAACTGGAGTCATTTTCCCATCTTGCCAGAATGTCTTCTTTGCTCGACTAAACTATAAAAACCTGTAGGCTATGCTGGAACTCAATGAGGTCCCGTTTCACGAAATGTTTACGATAAGTATATTCTATTCATTTGTTTTCATTAATATATAATTCCATTTACACGCATACATTGGTTTGGAATTAATGGAGAAATAATTTATTAATTGGATGCTGTTCAATTTGATAAATAAATAAATTTGAAAGTGGAAATATAGTACAGTAGATCCAATCCAATCCTGTATTCATTTATTTATTAATTTGATCACAATAATACAATTTCGTTAATAACTTATTCAATTATTCAAAACTTATTAATTTATTCATCAGTTTATACAACATACACATCATCAAATATTTTGGGAGAGATGAAACAAGCACTTCTAATTCTAATGACTGTTATTAATGCTCAGCTCAGTCAGTACAGTCTGAAGCTGTCTTTGAGACACTGGCGGCTCGTACCCACGAAACAGGTGAAGTTCTCGTATCTTTGACTGTACAGCACTTCACCTGTTTCGTGGGCACGAGCCGCCAGTGCTTTGAGAGCGAGAACGTATAGCTGGGGTCGCCATCGTTCCAATGTTTCCTTGCAAACAGCTCGCCGACTGTTCTGACAGAGCTGAGAATTATGCCGGGTTTATACGATGCCATATGGCGAGACAGTTGTCAGAAGACAGCTTCTTGTGTGCTCCAACAGCTAATGTTGTCAATTAGAGTTTTCATTTAACTATACCTTCATTCTATATTATAATTTTAAAATCAAACGATACAACGGGTTATAGATACTTTACATCAGCTGTAGGTTTAAAAAGATAGTTGTTTCGCCAATTGGCATTGTATAACCCACCCTAAGTATAGTCTGTCCAAGCAAAGAAGACCCTCTGGCAAGATGGGACAATGATTTCAGCTTGATCAATATTAGTTCAAAAATTATTAATTTGGTCTCAAATTTTAGGAAACATACTGCTCTACAATTTGAGACTAAATTTATACTAATTTTTGACTATATTTAACTAATTTTAGACTAATTTTTGAGACTATATTTGAACCAATAATGATCGAGCTGGAATCATTCTCCCATCTTGCCAGAGGGTCTTCTTTGCTTGTACAGACTATAACAGTCATTCATCATAAGCCTAAATTATTGCAGGCATCAGCTATATTTAATTATTTGCTGAGGTATTCCACGAATCGAAATGATAGTCATGATTCGAAATCCCTCAGTTAATGAAACAAACTGTTGATGCATTGTCACTAGAAAGTGACAAGTATGGAATAAATTACTTTAAACCTTCCTCTAGTTTATTTGCGTTGAAATTTTTCAATGATTACTGAGAGTGCTTTAGGAAATCAACGAATGACAGGTGTAAATGGCAAGCTGTGAAAAGTGGCATTTCATAAAATTCTACCCACTGACGTTTCGAAAGTTATTTAACTGCTGTTATTCTGACATATCTGTTGACAGCCGTCAATTGTTTATGAGTGGCGCACTCTATTCCCTGGGGTTTGAACTAAACAACAGTGTGTTAATTATAGATTCTCTACCCATCCTTTACCTCTCTGTTCTTTCGATATTCTCTGTTTCTCTTACTTCCTCTTCCTCTTACTGTCATGTTTCATCTTACTTCCTTTTCAGTTTTATACCTCTTTACAGTCATGCTTTCTCTCCAGTTCACACACTCTCTCTCTCTCTCTGTCGCTCTCTCTCTCTCTCTCTTAATTTTATTTGAATTTCCAATCTTAACTAACAATCGATATATCGGTTCACATGAGTTGATTGCTTTGTATTAACTCATAATTTATACACTAAATGCGGGAATCTCATAACATTGAGTATAGTCTATTCAAGCAAAGAAGACATTCTGGCAAGATAGGGAAATGACTCCAGATCGGTCAATATTGATTAAAACGTTATTCATTTGGTCTCAAATTGTAGAAAACGTTCTTATCTACAATTTGAGACCAAATTTATAATTTTTTAACCAATATTGATCGAGCTGAAGTCATTTTCTCATTTTGCAAGAATAGCTTCTTTGCTTGGACAGACTATACTGATGGATTTGCCATATAGTGGAAATTTCTGTCATAAATACCCGCACCTGTATACCTAATAATTTTATCACAAAACATGTGGACGCTGAAAAGCGAAATAGCGAAGTAGTGAGTGCTGTTGAATTTTCCATCGATATAAATTTATAATGGACATGTGATAGGAAATATATGTACTTATAAAAGCAGATTTTACATGGTACATAATATATTTTGGTAATGTCACACCACTCAGGAAACATGTCAACAATACAGATACTGAATTTGCTATGAATATAACTTGGTATAAAATATGTGCATTTTACATGATGAATAATATATCTATGTTGGTAATATCACAACTCAGGAAGCACGACTCATTTCCTCTTATACCCACTCACACTTTCTCTCTCTCTCACTCTCTCTCTCTTTCTCTTCTCTATTTCTCTTCATCTTCCCTTTTCTCTCTCACTCTGAATTTTCCTCTCTTTCTCACTCTCACTCCGTTTTCCTCTCACTCACGCTCTCACACTCTCACTCCGGTTTTCCTCACTCTCACACTCTCTCTCTCTCCTCCTCAAGCTTTCTCCCCCGCTTTTTTCTCTTTCTCTTTCTCCTAATACTCTCATTTCCCTCAACGAATTCCTCTTCACACTCCGATGATTTGTTTTGTAAGCTGTTCTGTTCCCTCATTCGTAAATAAAGCTGGAAACTAGTGCTTGCTTGTTCATAAATAACGCTGAAAATTTGTGGATATGGGATGCAGTGATTTCCATCCAGGTTTAGAAATACGGATTTGTGTTGTTGGGTCAGTCTTATAAATTATTTTTTGCCAATTTGTGCACTCATGAGTATGTGTATTGATGAGTATCTGTTATCATCGTCAATTTCGGTGAAAAGGCTCGTAATTCACTGAAAATTGTTGATGGAATTTTGATTCTATATTATATGTTGTAATCTATGTTGTTAACTAGAGCTGTTATTTAGTGGAAGAGGGGGCCTTAACTTCGCCCACAAAACGTTTTTAAAATATTCACAAAGTGTAAATAAAGGAATTTATCTATGTATGTATGTATTTATCCATCTATCTATCTATCTATCTATCTATCTCTCTCTCTCTCTCTCTCTCTCTCTCGTCTGCCTCTACTTGTCTATACGTGAGTGAATCCCCAAAAAACTCACTTTCGGGGAATAGCCTGAAGGTCACCACTGCTCAATGTTCATCACTGATCGGCCTGCCAGGTGGAACCGCCTGGCAATTTTATTATTTCCCTGACCTTGACAGCAGCTACAATCTGTCCAAGCGAAGAAAACATCCTGGCAAGATGGGGAAATGTATCCAGCTCGGTCAACATTAGTTCAAAAATTACAAATTTGGTCTCAAATTGTAGACAACATTCTGATCTACAATTTGAGATCAAATGTTTAATTGTAGAATTAATATTGACCGACCTGGAGTCATTTCCCCATCTTGCCAGAATGTCTTCTTTGCTTGGACAGACTATAATTGCCTGGGAACTTGGTCATTGTTTGTCGAGCGTCTGCGAATCACGTGATGGAGAATCGCGGTACCGAATCACGAACATTATCAAATATTCTTCAGACTTTCATTGGAAATAATAGAAAATGTATTGAATATTCTCCAGACTTTCATTGAAAATAATAGGTCTTTCTTCGTAATTTCATTGAAAATAATAGAAGATATATGAAATATTTTTCAGACTTACATTGAAATAATTGAAAATGTAAATATTCTTCAGACATTCATTGAAAATAACAGAAAATGTATTAGATATTCTTCAGACTTTCATTGAAAACTATAGAAAATGTATTAGAATATCTGATATTCTTCGGACTTCTATTTCTACAATAATAAGAAATGTATTAAATATTTTTGGGACTTTCATTGGAAATAATACAAAATGTATAAGATATTCCTCGTATATTCATTGGAATACCGACGTTAAAGTTTATTTGTTTTTAATTATTAAAAAGGATGCGTTTTTCATTCGTCATTTCCATTTATCGTTTTCAAATAATGAACATCTTGAACAGTGATTCATTATTTATTTCTTTCAAAATAGATTTTCTGAAATTTTGAACTCTATTATTGGAAAAATTGTTTTTAATTGGGATAAAATGAATAATATTGTGAAGTATATATCTTTCCATATCATAAGTTGAAGCATTACAATAATATTTGATGTATTTAAAGTATTCCAATTGGAGTACAGTAAATTATAGCTTATAAATAAGTATTCAAGCTCTAGGTAAATTATCTCCTGGTTTATGATTTAACAAGGACTTAAATCATAAATCATACTGGGAAATAAATTACATTAATTGAAATGCTGACATGTTGTCATACTTTGTTTACATTTACTACTTATACGCATGCGTGGAGGCAAGCAAATTGAATAATTTATATGCGAGGAGCTACCATAAAGAGGCATGCATTAATGAAGAAACAGGAAAGAAAGGTGAAATAGTTAGATAGAGAAGATTAATAAGAAGAGGAAATAGAAGAGAAGAAGAAGAAGAAGAAGAAGAAAAGAAGGAAAACGAAAAAAGAAAAGAAGAGGAAAATAAGGAGAAGAGAAAGAAGAAAAAAGGACGGACAATGGAAGAAGGAGTGAAAATGATCAAAAAGGAGGGTTAAGTTGAAAAAATTTAGAAGAAGCATAAGAGAAAGAGGGGGAAAATACTGAGAGAAGGAGAAGAAAGAGGAGATTGATTACAATTGTGTGGAAATAAGAAAGGAATAACCAGGAGAAAAGATGAAGAAACAAGAAAGAAATAGAATTTATTTACAAAACAATTAATGATATTCAGAAATAAAAGAATGGAAACAGGAGAATAAGAAGATGCAACAGCAGAAGGAGTATAAAATGTATGATTACTACAAAAAGGAGAAGGAATAGGAAAAGTAGTAGGAGAAGAAGACTGAGGATGAAGAGAAGAAGGAGAATTGGGAGAAGAAGAAGGAAGAGGAGAAGGAGGATGATAAAAAGGAGGAGGAGTGGTAGGACGTGGAGGAGAAGAAGAAGAAGAAGAAGAAGAAGAAGAAGAAGAAGAAGAAACAAGGTATTTAGTAGCAGGTGGATGCGCGTGTGAGTGTCAAGGTGAACGATAGAAGTGAAGCACTAGATTGGCTTTGAAGAAGAAGAAGAAAAATGTTGTTACATAACCTGAACGCGAGCAACGGTCATTTTTTGGTCTTCTGTGACTTGTTGCGAACTTGAATTCAATTGAATGCATTCAAACTTGGTGTTGTTTGAAGGTCTCAAGTTGTACATGGGTATAGACAGTCCATGCAAAGACGACATTCTGATACTTTACTTTCCGAGTCCGGTCAACACTTCCAAAAAATAGCTGCTGAAACGGCATTGTCAGAGGCTAAAATTAGATCTTCATGAAATTCTGATAAAATGGGAAAATAACTCCAACTCGGTCAGTATAAGTTCGAAAATTATAAATTTAGTTTTAAATTGAAGAAAATATTCTGCTTTACAATCTGAGACCAAATTTACAATATTGGAATCAACATTGACCGAGCTGTAGGCATTCATCTTTCCAGTATGTCTGCTTTGCTTGGACTGACTATTTTTTGCTAATAATTGGACTTTATTTAGAAAAAAAAACCGGTAAGCTAGATAATATTCTATAAAAGAGATACATAATTTGATATTTTTATAAATTTGAAGTCATAAATTTGGAAAAATAGCCTTATTCAATAACGCAAACACATAATAGCAATGCCAATAGCAGTTAATTAATTATTCAGAACATAGCACACCTCACAGTGCATCGATCCCCTAAACATGAGCAATGAAAGGGGTAAATGAACCCTAAGTATATGTTTGTATGGTCCAAGCAAAGAAGACCCTCTGGCAAGATGAGAAAATGACTGTAGCTCAGTCAATATTGGTTCATCAATTATAATTTTGGCCTTGATAGTAGATCAAATTGTTTTCTACAATTTGAAATCATATTGATAATTTTTGAACCAATATTGATCGCGATTGAGTCATTTTCCCATCTTGCCAGAGGGTCTTCTTTGCTTGGTGAGACTATATAGGAAGAAAGCACTCGTAAATACCAAAATTGGTGGCGGTTGGTGAATGTCTTTTTTTGTTGCTCAGCTCTGTCAGGGTTGTCTGAATTCGGTCTTCTAGTGCGAAACTATTGAGATGAGGTTGCTCTCGATTAGTTCGCTCTAGTAGACCGCTCGCCGACTGCCCTAACAGAGCTGAGTTTTGATGGAAGTCATTCGTCATTCGCCAATTTCGTTGGAGTTACTACATTATTGAACCGACGCCGAAGGTGATATTAATGCTCCGACTCTGAAATGCCCTTTGTATAGTCTGTCCAAGTAAAGAAGACATTCAGGCAAGTTATGAAAATGACTCCAGCTCTGTCAATATTGGTTCCAATATTATAAATTTGGTCTCAAATTGTAGAGGAAGTTGTTTCCTACAATTTAAGTTCAAATTTATATTTTTGAACCAGTATTGACCGATTGAAAATGACTCCAGCTCGGTCAATATTGATTTCAATATTTCAAATTTGGTCTTAAATTGTAGAGAAAAATGTTTCCTACAATTTTAAGTCCAAATTTATATTTTTGAACCAGTATTGACCGAGGTGGAGTAATTCTCCCATCTTGCCAGAATGTCTTCTTTGCTTGAACAGACTATATCAACGCTTGTTTTATGCCCTTTCACTTGAAAAAGGTGGGATCAAGGCCCTTCTCTTACTGCAAGCTTTCCCCTACTATACATCGAAACACGTACGTCGTACAAGTTTCCCCATAGAAGTGTGACTTTTAGCACCTACATTAATGTTAGGAGAAAGTGTGATTCTTCCTTCCAACATAATATAAGTTACAGTTCTTTTATTTCTGCTTAATTTTTCCCCTATTTTATCTGTATCTTTCAATTTCAAAATTAAAAGAAAATGAAATTATTTTCCCCAACATACAGTAGCTTGTTTTGAATGTGATGACAATCCTGTAATAGTTTTATTATATATATATATATATATTTTATATATTTAACATATATTTTGTTTATTGATGCTTTCTTATTCTTTTATTTTATTAATACTGAACTCTTCAATTTCTAGATTGTAATGGAGACTAGTAATGGAGGTTCGTTTCTCAAATATAGCGATACTAAAACAATAAAGCTATGACAGATTCAAATCAAGTTGCTGTAAATGACTTCCTTTGTAAAACAATATTCAAGTTGAGTGCAGACAAATAAAACTGAGTAAATTCAAAATGAAAAAAAATCGCTCCGGCAGCTGGCGGTCGGAAAGAGTGCATTTCAAATGCAATTCTATGATAGCTCAAATCATATGACTTATAATTATGAGCTATTCAGGGTATGAATTCATAAGTGCCGTTTTCGAAAAACCCATGAAAACACCATTTTTGGCATATTATTCGCCATCTTCTCCGCCATTTTTGATTGGATTTTTTTCGTTGATGGCTCAAATTGTAGGGCATAATAAGGGTATTATACACACCAATTTTCAAAACGGCCAAGTTATCGGTCGATTTGTAGTGATTTTTCAAAACTTACATCCCCTAATTTCACCCCCTACCCTTGGACCAATTTGGCTGGTTAACGAACTTGACCGAGATATTAGCACTAATGATTTTTGTGCAAAATTCGGTCGCTCTCCGACAAGCCCTTCGGGAGTTATCGTGTTCACAAGAATCTGTACATATATAAATATCATATATAGAGATATATGAATTTGAACGGACATCAAATTCGTGTTCTAGGGGCTCGGAAACGTGTAAAAAATGTATCACATCATAAATTTTCGATTGTCAGGGCAAGACCAATAGTGCATTTTTTCGAATGAAATGCACTAACATGACACTTAAGGTAAGAACATGTCAAATAAGGTGAGGCTTAGTAGTACATACATAGCAAGGTAATTAGAATAGCCTATTCTAATTACCTTGATACACAGTTCCACATGAATAACATATATCATATCATATCATTTGTATATCATAGTATAGTATAAACCCCAAGCCTAAGCCTCACCTTTTTGGAATATTCTCACCCTTACTGTGTAAATTTGCTGATATAAAAAAAATATGCTTATGGCTTTTAATGGTGGGGAGACCCTTACGGGTAGGTTCCACCTCGCCAAAGTGTACTTTGCCAAATACTTGTCACCCATCCAAGATCAGTCCACTGTGTTTGTGACTTAACCTCACAATCACAAAGCAGACACTCTCACCAGGTAATTTGCTGATAATGTTCTAGCAATTATCCTCGCATAATATTAATGTTAACACTTTTTGAATAACTTGACGTAATATGATAATACCAGAAATTAGATCACATTTCTGAGTGATTGAATCGTTTCCAAAGACCAGAATAAAATTACTGTCATCAATAAATTAAATGATCTACATACTATGACAAAGTATCTCTATAATTGTCGGTTATTGACATTGAAATGATTTGAATAATAATCATTGAAATCAATTGATTATGACATTGAAATCTCCGAATGATGTAACTTACAATGTTTCCAAAGACCAGAATTATCACCGTCATCAGAAAATAGAGATTTTCATGAAAAATAAAGATGATCTATAGACTATGACAACATCTCTCATCAATATCATGAACGGTTATTGACATTGTAAGTGACGTGACATGGGGTCAGCCATGTAAACATTTCTCATGTCATGTAACGTTGACATGTAATGTCGGAAGTATCTCTATCGGTTGACATGAATCATCGATTAGTACTCTAACTGTACCCCCTTACTACACCCTTTAGTCTGCCCAAGCAAAGAAGACATTCTGGCAAGCTGGGAAAATGACTCCAGCTCGGTTGATATTGGTTCAAAAATTATAAATTTGGTTTCAAATTGTAGATCAAAATGTTTTCTACAATTCTAGTGCAAATTTATAATTTTTGAACTAATATTAGCCGAGATGGAGTCGTTTTCCTATCTTGATAGAATGTCTTCTTTGCTTGGGCAGACTACACACCCCATATAACTCCCTTGTTATATTCACGCACTTTTCAACTGCCTCAATGAAAAGTGTATAAAGCTACACTAGATTTGATATAAGACACGCAAGTTAACAAGAACTTGATATTTCACACTATAATTATTATGTTTTTTTTTTGCTTAAAGATCAATGAGACTTTTTTGGCAAAATATTTCCATTGCAAACTACTGGAATGATTAGATGGTTTCCGTGCAAATAGCCTAAACTTGATTTTTCAACCAAGAAGATACAAATCACGATATAATATGATACATGTATTGAAACAATAAGATTGAAATGTCTTGTAACATTAATGAAATGCCTTATATAAAAAGATCTTGTGACATTAATGGAATGCCTGCTATAATATTTATCATGTATTAATTGATAGACTTCAGTATATTATTGAAAGAAAATTGAAACATACATACAGTCGAGAAAGATTTTCGTAATGATTAATGTATTTATAATTTTTTATCTTCTGTTCCAGGTAAATACCAATGTCGATGTCAAATTACTATTAAAATGGTGGGTTCTATCGTAAGGTAAGCTAGAAAATTGATTTGCTCGTTTTTGTATTTATTGAAGTGTTTCTAGAAGAGCATTCGATTAATCAAAGATAATATAATCTAAAATATACCGTAATTATTGGAATTTTATATTATTTCTAAGTTCCTCACATTGATCAATTTCGGCTTCCCATCCTGATTCCGATCAGGAAAATAATTTGATTAAATTAATAAGTTGGATGTTTGATTTGAAAACTTCCCTAGGCTGAGGCAAAAAAATTGAGACGGTTGGCTCAACTTTGTCAATTTTGAGCTATATTTGTTGAGTACTATTATGTTTCCTTTATCTCAGGGCTACTTTTATCACTGATTTTTATTTTAAATAATATCACAGTACCCTTTTTCAGTTACTTTTTACTATAGCATTACATGTTTGGACTATTGATATTGTAGTCATTTTCGAAAATCAATCGATAGTCATTTTCGAAAATGTAATGTATTTCTAAACATGTAATGCTTTAGTAAAAAATAACTGAAAAAGGGTACTGTTATAATTATTTAAAATAAAAAATCAGTAACTACTATTATTATGCTCGCTCTATAAACATTAAGCAAACTTAAAAAATATTTGTTAACAATAATACATCAGGTTGAAAAATATCAACAAAAGTTTATGAATGATCATTTGGTTTTAAGTCATTCTCAACTTATTCTTATCTATCAGTTTGTTTAGTCTGTTATCAGTATTTGAGTACTATATTTGCTGAATATAGTATGAAAACTAATTCCAAACTCAAATTTTTGACAAATTATGACTGCCTATGGGTGAAAACATCAACTACTTTCCTTTCAAAGTCTTATCGTCTTATAGTCTATCCAAGCAAAGAAGACATTCTGGAAAGATGGGGAAATGACTCCAGCTCGTTCAATATTAGTTCAAAAATAAATAATTTGCTGTCAAATTGTAAATCATAATGTTTTCTTCAATAGGAGATAAATTTATAATTTTTGAACCAATATTGACCGAGCTGGAGACATTTTTCCATCTTGCCGGAATTTCTTATTTGCTTGGACAGAATATATCAGAGTTTATTTTGACTGTTATCAGTGCATATTTGCTAAGCAGACTTCTTGTTTATTACTCATCATTCGTAGAAGTGATTTGTGCTCTTATCAGTTCTGCCCCGAATCAATACTGATTACATCACGAGGAAAGATGAATCATTGCATGTTCGTTCTCATGATTTATTTTCCTTTCTCAAGAAGCATGCTGGATAGAAAGGAAAAAAATAGTTGATAGCATGCCTCAAGATGAAAGTACAGGTTTTTTCTGAACTTAATTATAAGAATGCACTATTAATATGTCGCATGCATGGTTAATAAGTAGTTAAAGAAGATAGTTTTGACAGTCCATTTCAACGCACTCTCAAAAACATTATTTATTTATTTAGTGTATGGCTTTAAATAGTGGGGAGACCCAAGGGTTGTTCCACTTCGCCAGATAACCTCATTCTCCACAAACGTAGACTCGAGTTATAGACTCAAAAGACTCAAAAACATTGATTTTTCCTCATATCAATTATTTATTCATCTATCTTATTTCATTTTATTCATCCATTTTAAGGTAAGTAACATTATTACAAGTCGCGGGCACAAGTAGCAATAGAAATACGTAGTTGTATGGAGCAATGCAGATCAAAAATCAGCTGATCAGAGTGCGTTGCTCTATACAACTCCGTGTTTCTATTACCTACATCTTTCTTAGACCCGAGCTACTTTTGTAATAATGGAAACCTACCTCAATCAAGATATTGATATAGTCTGTCTAAGCAAAGAAGAGCCTCTGGCAAGATAAGAAAATTACTCTAGCTCGGTCAATATTGTTTCAAAAATCATTGATTTGGTCTCAATCGTAGGAAACATTCTGATCAAAAATTTGAGACCAAATCAATATTTTTTCAATCAATATTGACCGAGCTGGAGTCATTTTCTCATCTTGCCAGAGGGTCTTCTCTGCTTGGACAGACTATACTTTAGTTGCATATCTCAAGCAATATACGTTTCGAGATTTCAACCGCATTTACCGCATAATCTATGTACTGTATTTGTTATTTGTATTTTTTTCTTGTATCTATCTAATTTCAATCGACTCTACGTAAGTAGAATTGAAAGGTATGTTGCAATATATAGTCTGAGTATAAAGAAAACATTCTGGTAAGTTGAAAAAATGAGAAATGTTCTATAAGTTGAAGAAAACATTTTGCTCTACAATTTGAGACCAATGTTCAACCAACATTGACTGAAGTGGAGTTATCTCCCCATCTTGCCAGAATGTCTTCTTTGCTTAGACAGACTATAACTGTGGAAAGACGCAATTCAATGGAAAGATGGTCGATACAAATAGATTATGAGGTAGCTATTTTTCTTGGAACAAAGATGAAGACCATTGAAAAAACTATCGAATGAATTTGTGGAATGAGTCATGCATGGAGTGGGTATGTTCTAGAGATAGGAATACATTTCATGGAAAGAAAATAAAGTTGTATAGTTTGTTTATCAAGTTATCTCCTACTCCAAGGTCGTCCAATGGCCAGTCCAAGCAAAGAGGACATTCTGGCAAGATGGGTAATGACTCCAGCTTTGTCAATATTTGTTCAAAAATTATAAATTTGGTCTCAAATTGTAGATCAGAATTTTTCCTACAATTTGAGACAAAATTTATAATTTTTGAACCAATATTGATCGAGCTGGCGTCTTTTTCCCATCTTGCTAGAATGTCTTCTTTGCTTGGATAGACTATAACTGGTTTGAAATACAGTACAGTAGATGGAACGTATTGCTATTAGTCATATCAACAAGTACATCATTAATTTTTTGCAAGTACTTATTTTAGTCCTGGTTTCACAATTGTCTGTTATAAGGATGATCCGGGGTTAGTTTCAATTCTCATGAGCATCTGAGATTCATTTTTTCCGTTTTCCATATTCTTGAGAAATAGTTTAGTATATTATATATATAGTCTGTGCAAGCAAAGAAGAACCTCTGGCAAGATGTGGAAATGACTCAAGCTGGGTCAATATAATTATGTGCATGGATTATAAATGTGGTCTCAATAGTATATCAAATTGTTTCCTACAATTTGAGATCAAATTGATAATTCTTGAACCAAAATTGACCGAGCTTGAGTCATTTCCCTATCTTGTCAGAGGGTCTTCTTTGCTTTGACAGACTATAGCCTACTCGTACCTACTTTTGTAAGTAACACCTGTCGACTGTAGAATAGTTTTAACTGGAATATGGTGTATGTTAATTCTCTTCAAATACGTTAAATATTAGATACGATACTAGACTTTTCAATATGATAGTTGATTCAATCATAGAGGATCTATAAATTTTCATTCTAGTCCTCTTTGATACAATTGAAATTAGAATTGATAGGTTATTGAAATATCTTGATATCAGTACTGAAATGTATATTGTATTGTTTGTATGGTATTCATCGTATCAAGTAAAAAAAAAAAATGTTGATGGAGTTTTCAATTCTCTCCCTACTTAGTATCTTCATGAAAGTAAGTTTAGTCATTGACACAAACCTTCAATCTTATTCTTATTTCTTAAATTCAATCTAAAACGTAGTCATCCCTCACAATCATCCCTCTCATTAATCACGCACAAGCCTAAGAGCTCATGTGGGCATCACCCTCAAAAAAGAAAACCCGTGAAAATTGAACTGAACTCTCAAACATATTCCACGCATATTTACTATAGCAATAGAGAAATATTTTTTTTTCTGAGGATGATTTCCACATGAGCTCATAAGCTTGTGATGAGCGGAATGATGATTTCAAATGTTTTTTTATCAAAATTCGGGAAAAAGACTGTTTGGACTTTACTGTCTTTGTTTTTACCCTTTATTGTAATTTATTGAATGAATAAATGAATGATGATCACCACCCAAATTTCGAGATATCCTTTCTCTGTCATGCCAAAACCATGGCTGTTGAAATGTCTTTTGGAATCCAACTCACTGTGAGAAGCCTGTACTTCAAAAGTATTGTGAGCTAGTCCATGTAGAGATGTAATTAATGGAGGGAGCCATGAAGGGGCAAAATGAGCGGCAACTCAAATAACAGTCATTAGCAGATCAGACTTGCAACTCATTCACTCTCACTAATTACGCCCAGTATGAATTTTTGTGAAGGTCGTTATCATCAATTACTATTGAATGTAATTGTGGTATGGCCTAACTTGTAGTCGAGTACCCGCTACAAGCGTGATGAAATAAGAGTCGAATATGAATGAAATAAAAACTGAATGATGAGAAAAATCTTCAAAATAAATGTATATTTTGTGTGAAGTAGATAAGTGCTGATAAGGCAAGATGATGAGGTATAGTCTTTCCCAACAAAGAAGACATTATTTTTGAACCAATATTGGCCGTGCTGGAGTAATTTTCCCATCTTGCCAGAATGTCTTCTTTGCTTGGACACACTTTATCTTACAATACATGATTGTGTTACCTCACAATATATGTGTAACTACATTTTTGAATTATCATCAAGTGTGACATTTTGTTAGTGATGACCACTTTACAAACGATAGTACCAACACCATATTCACGATCACTTGAGACGAAATAAAGATACTTTTTGCATGTACAGGTAGCTACTTTTGTTTGAGTTTGAAGAAAAGCCAAGAACTGTGATTGACTACAGCTGTTCGACTGCGGCCGACCGTCGTATGAAGTAATACCTCCCTTTACCCGCACACACACAAAAAAATTTGTTCATTTCGTCTCAAGTGATCGTGAATAGGGTATAGTGAGTTACATGCAGCAGTAGCAAAAATTCCTCCATGCAGACACTTAGAACTTGGCATTGGTCCAAAAATGATTATTAATTTGAGAGCTGGTTTCCCTTTTATTAATTGCTTTGTCTATTCTTAGACATTTGAGAAAAGAGCAATCACAGAGTTAAATTTAACAGTGCCGTACCGGGAAGATGTCTATCAATTGCTGGTAGTTTAGACATTTCTTTTTTTAGTTTGTTAGTGCCTGATGAGTCTTAAACTTGAATACTAGCCTGTGTACTTCCTCTTGTGTACTTGTCCAAAAATAGTTTACAGTGTAATACTAGTAAAAAAACTTTTGAGTCATCTATATATTAGATGAAATCGGTTAAAGATTATTGTGCTAGTTCTTCTTCCAAATGTTTATTCAAGTTCAACCACAACTAGATAGATTTCAAGCCAAGACAGATCAGTAGATCTCTCAGGTTGAGGCCGCACTGCCGCAGGGTAGAGGGTGGAGGGTAGATGGTAAATCTATAGAACATACACACCATCCATACATCGTACAATACATCGTAAAATAGAGCCTGGAGGGTAAAGGGTAGAGGGTGGTGGGTAGAGGGTAGTTGGTAGCTTTAACCAACTACCCTCTACCCTCCACCCGCAATGCTATTTACCCTATAGGCAATTTACCATCTAATCTCTACCCTCTACCCTCTACCCACCGGCAGTGCGGCCTCAGCCTTAAGGCCTCACCCTTGCCGGTGGGTAGAGTGTGGAGGGTGGAGGGTAAATGGTAAATCTATAGAACATACACACCATCCACAGTAATACATCGTATGAATGGTATGTGTTCAGCCGCCATCTTGAAATTCTTAAATATGGACAACATAACCTCAAAAAACAGTATGACGTCATACCATTCATACGATGTATTACTGTGGATGGTGTGTATGTTCTATAGATTTACCAACTACCCTCCACCCTCCAGGCTCTACCCACCGGCAGTGCGGCCTCAGCCTGATAGTCAATTGTATACGTAAGCCAATTGACTAATGCACTCCAAAAGAGCTGATTTGAGTTTGCATTGAACTATTGGTTTGAATACAGTTGACTATCACAATGATCAACAAAACTTCACCATGTGTCTTCTCTCTGAATTGGGCCTATAGAAGTAGAAAGTATTTGATAGAAGAGATGTGTCTAGGACAAGATCATTAATAATATCAACTGTATACAAACCAATGTACCAGTGCACACCAAAACAGCTGATTTGTTTGTGTATTGAACTATTAGTTTTTGTATAGTTGACCGTCATACGATCAGCATGATCTCTTCACGTCTGCGCCAAGTGTTTTGTTTATTTCTATTTATTCAATATTATACAAAATTATTTATTTATTTCCATTTATTCAATATTATACAAAATTATTTATTTATTCCCATTTATTCAATATTATAAAAAATTCTGAATTTGAGAGGAATAACTAGGCATAGCCAGCACTATTCCTCTCCCCATTTTTTTATTTTCAATGAAGTAAATATTAAAAGTCGATTTTTTTGCGAGTTGGGCCTAATTCAGGTCCAATAGTCTGTACAAGCAAAGAAGAGATTCTCGCAAGATGGGACAATTACTCCTGTTCCATCAATATTGGTTCAAAAATTATACATTTAACTCAAATTGTAGAAAACATTCTGATCTATATTACAACACCAAATTTTCAATATTTTTGAACTAATATTGACAAAGCTATAGTCATTTTCCCATCTTGCCAGAACTTCTTATTCCCTTGGTCTCAAATTATAGAGCAGAATGTTTTCTTTAATTGGAGACAAATTTATTGACAAAGCCAGAGCCATTATCCCATCTTGCCAGAACTTCTTATTTCCTTGGTCTCAAATTATAGAGCAGAATGTTTTCTTTAATTGGAGACAAATTTATAATTTTTGAACCAATATTGACCGAGCTGCAGTTATTTCTTCATCTGGCCAGAATGTCTTCTCTGCTCGACCAGACTATACTAAGATAGTCAACTACTGAAAATAAATTTCAGTTGAGGCGTTTCTCTTCACGCCCATTATTAGCTGTCGAATTACAACATAAATTCAGCAGGTGCATTTCACAGTGTGTTGGTTCTCTATCTTGAAAAAACTCATTGCAGTAAAAAATGTCCACTCAAGTGCATTGTCACGTGATATTCGACCTCCAAATAGTAATAAAAAATTGCTGGTCTCCTGCTGCGACCACATAATACAAACGATGTTGTCTAGTCTGTCCAATCAAAATCTTTTTTGATAGGAAAATGAATCCAGCTCGGTCAATATTGGTTCAAAGATTACGAATTTGATCTCAAATTGTAGAGCAGAATGTTCTCTACAATTTGAGACCAAATTTATAATTTTTGAACTATATTGACCTAGCTGGATTTATATTCCCATCTTGGCAGAATGTCTGTTACGCATGGACAGACTATTTTACTAAACTTTTGTATTACGTGGTCGCTGGTTGCCAAAGTCGTATATCCTTCAAACTTCAAATAAGCACCGATTGAAACATTTCTGGTATTGTGAGCATCTATTTTCATTGAACGCCTCTTATCTAGGTAAAGGTCGCGGCTTATCAAACTCTTGCCAAATCCGAAACTTGTGTTTTGTTACGATGAATATAAAGTGATAACAACTTGAATGCAATTTCTTTTAGTTTGATTCCAGTATCTTTTTGGTGCACTATGGATAAAGTTTTAAAATAGTACCAATTGAAGAGCTTTCAAAGTTTTGATTAAATTCGGAGTAAATGCGAAACATTATCAAAACGTAAATGAAAAGACTATATCGTCTGACCACCATCAATTAAAAATCGAGGTACAGGTTTCCGCTGCTACACCATTATCAAAACACAACTGCTGAGAAAGTTATTGGAAACTCTTTATCACATAAATACGTCTCCTCTTTCGGAGGAGACGATAAGCCGTCGGTCCCGACTGCCTAAACAGTAGCGTAGTCGACATCTCTCATCATCATCCCTCTCATTATCCACGCACAAGCCTAGGAGCCCATGTTGGCATCACCCTTAGGAAAAAATTTAATTGAAAAAAACGTTTTTTTTCCATGATATATTATGCAAGATCAGTGTGAAAATTTTTATTGTCGATTATAGTGAAAAAATTAAGCAAAACTACTAATCGTATTTGTTGATATAATTTACACTTTTTGAATAATACAAGTTTGAAAGGAATATTTTTCAAAGCCTCAGTTTTCCACTTATGATGATACCTAAATTTGTTGATATTTAGAATGGAAAAAAGCTATAACTATATACCTGTATAAACGAGCTATAAACTATTACCGATCCATTTTTCTAGCATGGTTGCTAGTTTTTCACTTGAAATTATTTAAATAAAATGAAACAATTTTATTTGTCAAAGTTCATTATCTGACAAAATGTAACTTACCTCCAAGCCTGAAAGCCTTCAACTAATCAATAAATTTTCGAGCATAGGAGTTGTCAATCTCCGATAAAATGTGACAAAACTACAATGCTCGTAATAAATTATCGAGAATGGGAGCTAGTTTTCTATGGAAGTTGTCAATTTCCGTTGGAAACAACTATTTGCCAATAATTTTTCGGAATAAGTCCTAGTTTGCTACCATTGTAAATTTGAGTGACAGCCACTGTAGTTGTATGGAGAGTTGTTGTATAGAGGTCCTTGCTTGTGTCGGTGACTTCAATACAAGTCAATTTATTGCCACCAAATTGGGAACCGTCCAAAATAATTTATTTAGCCTCCACAACAGGGGCGAGCGCGTTCGTGTTGAGGTCTCACGGACTTCATAGTCTGATCGAGCAAGGAAGACATTCTGGTAAGATGGAAAAATGACTAGCTCAATCAATATTGTCCAAATAATTATAAATGTGGTCTAAAATTGTAGATCAGATTGTTTTCTACAATTTGAGACCAAATTTTAAATTTTTGAACCAATATTTAACGAGCTGAAGTCATTTTCCCATCTTGCCAGAATGTCTTCTCTGCTCGATCAGGTTGTACTTTCATTTGCTGAAAGCATTTCACCGCTCTTGCCCCCTCTCTGTCTACAATTCATCATCATTAACACTTCTCCCTATTTCTGGCTTAACTATATTTTTTCTCTCTCCCACCTGTCGTCCACCCCACAATGTTTATTTTTCTATCTTCTATCTTACTCTATCTTCTTGTTCCACATGATGTCTGTGTGATAATTTTTTAGTTTTGTTATTGATTGGGACTATCAGAGTGATTATCTTGTGTTTTTATTGTGTTTATTGAATTATTGTATCTATTGTGCCCCAATTGTATCTTGGATCATTTATTCATCATTACTATTCATTTCATCTTCTATCACATAATACTGAATTTCATTTGTATGTTATTTTTCATCTTCTTTCTATGCAGATCCTTATAATTTTATCTCTTCCTTTCAGCCCTCTTTTCTCTTCTTCGTCTTCTTCTCCATTCCCTTCCAGTTTCTCACTGCTTCTTTGTATTTCTTCCATTTGTTGATAGTTTTCATAAATTTATTCTGCATTATTTTTTCTTTTCTTACATCCCTTTTCCTCCTCTCTTCTACTTTCTATTCTCTTTTATTATTAATGTTTCTACTTTTCACCTTCGTTTCTATGTGATTCCTCTCTCCATCCTCATTATATCCTCTTGTCTCTGTTTTTTCCAATCAAAATATTCCAATTCAATTGATAACATCTTCTCATTTACTCCAATATTCAAAACAGACACGTTTCCATTTATGTTTTCCATTTTCCATAATCATTTTCGCGCCAGATAATTTCTTTTCCTTTTCCCCATACTCTCCTATTTTCCCTCCCTATTTTTTTCCCCATTCTAATTTTCGCCATATCCTCCACCACCCCTCATTCTGCCCTTTCTCCATTTTCTGTCCCACCCTCCTTCATTCTACTTGTTTCCATTCTCTTTCTCATCCATCTTCATTCTACTTGTTTCCATTCTCTTTCTCATCCATCTTCATTCTACTTGTTTCCATTCTCTTTCTCATCCATCTTAATTCTACTTGTTTCCACATTCTCTTTCTCATCCATCTTCATTCTACTTGTTTCCATTCTCTCTCATCCATCTTCATTCTACTTGTTTCCATTCTCTTTCTCATCCATCTTCATTCTACTTGTTTCCATTCTCTTTCTCATCCATCTTCATTCTACTTGTTTCCATTCTCTTTCTCATCCATCTTCATTCTACTTGTTTCCATTCTCTTTCTCATCCATCTTCATTCTACTTGTTTCCATTCTCTTTCTCATCCATCTTCATTCTACTTGTTTCCATTCTCTTTCTCATCCATCTTCATTCTACTTGTTTCCATTCTCTTTCTCATCCATCTTCATTCTACTTGTTTCCATTCTCTTTCTCATCCATCTTCATTCTACTTGTTTCCATTCTCTTTCTCATCCATCTTCATTCTACTTGTTTCCATTCTCTTTCTCATCCATCTTCATTCTACTTGTTTCCATTCTCTTTCTTCATCCTACTTATTTCCATTCTCTTTCTCATCTATCCTCATTCTACTTTTCTACATTCTCTTACCCATCCCTTCTTCATTCTACTTTCTCCCTTTCTCTTTCCCAACCCTTCTTTATTCTAATTTTTCCATTCTCTCTTCCAACTCTTCTTCATTCAACACTCCATTTTCTCTCTACCACACCTTCTTCTACCACCCCACTTTTATCCTGTTTGACCCAATTGCTTTACTAACTTTATCACAGCACGCAATAGAGAATAGAATCGAATATAGTCTGTCCAAGCAAAGAAGACATTCTGGCAAGATGGAAAAATGACTCCAGCTCTATCAATATTGGTTCAAAAATTATTAATTTGTTTTCAAATTGTAGTTAAGAATGTTTCTTACAATTTGAGTTTAATTAATAATTTTTGAACCAATATTTACCGAGCTGGAGTAATTTTCCCATCTTGCCAGAATGTCTTCTTTGCTTTGACAGACTATACCCAGGGTGTCAACTGATAACAGCGATTGCAATCATAATCAACTCATTTATGTAATAACTTTACCCCAGTTGAAGCTTTGTTTGTTGTATGACATTACTAAATGCTCATTATCTTTCTGACTATCTCACTACTCAGTCTCTCCATGTTATTGTACATGTTCTCAGTTTGTACTCTTTTCAAAATATAATTTAATTATAGATTAACTATCTATTAACTATTCAAATCTAGGTTTATGATTAAAAAATAAAATTACAATGTATTAGTATCTCTAATAATGTTAATTTCTGGTTACATTTTTTACTTGAAGCCAAATGTTAATATCCTTGATTCCTCGCCTTATAATGTATTATTTTGAAGAAATTCACCAAAATTCAAATAGCATTGTTTAATATCAAGAACTACCACAATAATTCCCCAACATGGGAAATGTCGGCACTGGAACTTCTTCGGAACTCCCCACAAAATAAGCCATACGATAATAATAATAATTATGTATTATGTCTAAACGTCGCCTTTTTTAATTGGATAATTACACTCCCAATCCATTTTGCAGTATCTCAAATCAATATATGTATACATTTTCAGCATTGTTAAATGGGACGACCTCACTGTACGTGTGATTGGTTCATATTCATAATTTGGAAACTTTTAGATAAAATGTCTATGATTCATTGTATTTTTTCAGTAAAACAATCTTGTTAAATATTGGTATGTTTATGAGACACGGCCCAGATATTCATTTCTTAAACATTCTGATCCTTGCAACGACTTACAAATTGTTGTAAATTATCTTTTCTAAAGATTCTCTTATCTAATGTCAATATCTTTTATCAAATGACTTCCTGTATCAATTTTTGACTCCGTACCTTTAGCTTCGTATAAAAATTTCCCGTCTAAACAAGACTTCTAATTCTATCACTTTTTGAGTAGTTGTAAAGGTGATATTGTGGTAGGTTTTCCATTATTTAATGGAATAATTCGATCTCATAATTCACTTAATTCTATCTCACTCTTTTTGTTATCTTTTATCCTTTCATCTATAGCTGATATCAATGATCTCCCGTGATCAGAGAAAATTAACTAATTCTTTTTCCATACCCTCCGCATATGACCGATATTTATCTCTCTTATTTTCTTATCATTTAAATGAACGTCGATTAATCAGCTATTATGCGTTCGATTGAGCATCAGCATACCCATTGTTTCTGACAATTGATCAATTGATTCAATCATTTTAATCTTTGTTCTAGTCCCTGTTTCTCTCTTACCCTTCCTCTATTTCTCTTTCAGCTCACTTTCTTTGTTTCTAATACTTCTTTTGTATCAACTTTCTCGTAAAGCATTCATAGCATTGGGGGGGGTTGCTCTGTTGCTATAATCATAGAATAATAGAGCTCTATAATAATTCTAGGATTCTCTTTGCTATAATAGTCTGTTCAAGCAAAGAAGATTTCCTGGCAAGATGGGAAATGACTCCAGCTCGGTCAATATTAGTTTGAAAATTGTAATATTGGTCTCAAATTGTAGATCGGAATGTTCCCTACAATTTGATGCCAAATTGATAATTTTTTAACTAGTATTGACCGAGCTGGAGTCATTTCCACATCTTGCCAGATTGTCTTCTTTGCTTGGACAGACTATAGACATAGTTTCGTTTTGTCTTTATTTTTCTAATCAATCAATCAATAAATTACTTGAGTTTTAAGATGAGGTTATAAATTGATTAATAAATTAATAACATCTTTTTGAAACGCGTGCAACATGTAGCCCAATCAACGAACGAATTTAATTAGTTTAATTTATCTTGAACATGTGTTTCGTTGATAATTATTATTAAACAATGCTGTATTACTCTAATGCTCTTAATAATGCGGTATTATTATTATAATATATTCAATGCTGTAGACTCTCTCTACAACAATTAGGCTGGATTTGGCTACAATTAACGATGGATTTGCGAAACAAATTTATAAATTATTTAATACTTCTTGATATTATTGATTTTTTAGTGACAGTTGAAATCAAATCGTAGTGATCATTATAAAGAGAGCTCACTGCTAATATTAAAATGAGGGGCGGAGTTTTCTCCTTTTATTCAATGGATCAACTGAGCTAAATTGGTAATGAAATGTCTGATAACCCTGACTCAGAAAAAAGTAGAAAAATCTGGAACATTACAGGAAATCAACATTTATTGGGAATATTTGAACAAGAAAAACTTGCTCGTCAAATGACTTACTAATCAATAATTTCATTAACGCTTTCTCATTGTAATTTATCAACGTTTTACTAAAATTTATTCAAAAGCTTCTCTTGAACTTTTCGTCATGGAACTCTGTCAACGTTAGTTTTCTTTCAAGCGTTTATCATTAGAATTATTTTTTATCTCTTTCTGGACTGCTTTTCACTGATATAATTACTCTCTTATCTCTCTTTCTCATTAATTTTCTTGTCTTTTTTCGCTTTTTTGTTTTTAGTATTTCTCCAGTAGTTTCCAATCAATGGTCCATTACTAACTAGCTAAATAATCAGTCATACCTGTGGGCTAATTATCACTTGACGGCTTTTCTTCAAATCTTGATTTGTTATCTGTCGTTTCGCCATCCAACAATATACTAATCTAAACCGTTTTCTAAACACTAAACACTAAAGTAAAATACTGTTTTGATCAGACTCAAATTTTCTCTTTTATGTGGGTTGGTTCCTTTCTGCAAAAAAGATGATTTTGAGGAAGAAGACTGCAGTAAGGAACCAAACCACACAATTTTTAACAATCTTATCAAAAGTAGTTTTACAGAAATAAACCAAGTCGCTTGGTTCCATTCTGCATTACTATAGAGTTTCTGATTACTGTATTTGAAAGGTTGACTTTTATTGAAAGGTATTTGAAAGGTTGATTCATTTGATTTTTTATCACAAATTAGTTATAGTCTGTCCAAGAAAAGAAGACCCTCTGGCAAGAAGAGAAAATGACTCTAGCTCGGTGAATATTGGTTCAAAAATTATTGCTTTAGTCTTAATCGAAGGGAACATTCTGATCTACAATTTAAGATCAAATCAATACTTTTTAACCAATATTGACCGAGCTTGCGTCATTTTCTCATCTTGCCAGAGGATCTTCTTTGCTTGGACAGACTATACCTATGGGTTGGTTTCTTTTTTCACAATACATACATGAATTTTTTTCAAAATATTTATTTAAAGAAACAAGCAGACGATCATGATATTCGTTCGGGAAAGAGAAAACAACAGTAGTTAAGTTACTTGACTATCTCGATCCCAATTTTGATGTTTTATCATCTCAAAAGAAATCCTTTTTTTCACTTTTCTAAATTGTTTCCTTTCTGCATAACTACGTCCATTTACTGTAAAACTGAATATTTTGAACTTTGCCGTCCAAACTATAACCGTTTAATACCAACCCGGAATCTGAATAAAAAGTCAACGATCGATTGGTAGTCCACTGATATAGGTCTGTGCAAGCAAAGAAGACATTCTAGTAAGATGGGAAACATACTCCAACTCGGTCATTATTCGTTCAAAAATCATGAATTTGGTCTCAAGAAGTAGTAAAGATTCTAATCTACAATTTGAGATCAAATTCATAATTTTTTAATCAATATTGACCGAGTTGGAGTCATTTCCCCATCTTGCCAGAATGTCTTCTTTGATTGGACGGACTTTAGCACTGCAGTGGTTCGGTTGGCGTCTGACTGATTTTTAGCATTCATAAATTGCGCCAGTTGTGATCACGTGACATGTCCCTTTCCAACCAAACTGGCGGTTGGCGAATGATTTCTAAAAACGCTCCGCTCTGTCAGGACAGTCCGCGAGTAGCCTTTAAAACTAAATGTAGTCAAGAACAACACAGCTAGACATGTTTTCACTTATAGAACGCGTTCAGACTTTCCTGAGAGAGCTATCGTGATATCGTGAATAAAAAAGCATTATTTATCAACCGCCAATTTCGGTGGATTCTACTCTCTATTAATAACGATGGCGCTCGGCTGTCTGGAGCCTCAGGGTTGGGTTGGAAGGGGGAGGGGGAAGCAACCCCCCTGGTATAATAACCCCTTTTTAGATGTGGTAAGACACGCGATCTACCAACCCCTCTTTCAAGGACTACGCCCTTGTTTTTCTGGTATGAGTTTTTATCGTCTTCTTCTATCTTGCTTCTTCGGTTTCTCTTTCTATCTTTTATTAATTACTCTATTAGAAAATGTTCTAGTTTTGGAAGTATCGGTTTAATCAATCAAATACTTCAATCGATATAATTATCACTGATATAAATGGCAGGCTTCGAAACCCAGTAGGCATGACTGTTTTTCACCTTAGCACTTTTTATCCATTACCCACGCACAAGCTAAAATGCTTTTGTGGGCATCATCCGAAAAAATTTAAATTCTCTGATTGTTTGTTTTCTGAGGTTAGGCTTATGCCCACATGAGCTTCTTAGGCTTGTGCGTAGGTAATGAGAGGGATGTGTGGTGAGTCTGGCTGCTCTGCTAAGTGATTGTGATGTTAAGTCACAACCACAATGGATTGCTTTCGGATGGGTGACCAGAATGTAACCAAGGCGAGTCGACCCTCAACCTACCCTTATGGGTATAGTCCGACCAAGCAAAGAAGAGCCTCTGACAAGATGGGAAAATGACTCCAGCTTGGTCAATATTTGTTGAAGAATTATAAATGTGGTCTTAATAGTAGATCAAATCGTTCCCTACAATTTGAGATCAAATTGATGATTTTACAATCAATATTGACCAAGCTGGAGTAATTTTCCCATCATGCAAGAGGCTCTTCTTTGCTTGATCAGACTATAGCTCTCCATCACGAAAGCCATATTCATATTTTAATGAGAGATGATGAATACTTTTTAGATAGTCGACACCGACGGCTTATCGTCTCCCCCGAAAGACGGGGTGGCCGTATCTATGTGATAATGTTGGGATTGTGCTAAGTATTGTGCCCCGGTTATGAATTAAAATCGGGTTCTGTTGGTTATCGGACCAGTGCAAAGAGTTATCACTTACTGCAAAGAGTTACCCATGAATAGACTATTAGAATGACATCCTAAACATCTGGTGATCAGACAGAGGATGAGTAAAAAATGCAACCTTGGAAAGGTTCTCATTACATATCACAATGACAAAATACTATCCACAAAAGTAACATGAAATATCTTGAAAAATGTAGTCATGTTTTTACTCATGTGCTTGGGTTGAATCAATGACAAGGAACAATGATAGATTACTCTAGCAGAAACTCATTTACAGAATAGTCCTAGGTTGAATCAATGACAGGGAACAATAATAGATTACTACTGCAGAAATCCATCCACAGAATAGTCCTAGGTTGTATCAAGTATCAATGACAAGGGACAATAATGGATTATTACTCCTGCAGAAATTCATCCACAAAGCAGTATGACCTTTCAAGCACCTTCCTCTTTAGGATTTGTAAAGAAGTTTCTCCCACCAAGAAATATTTTTGAAATCGATTACCATATAATTTATGTATTTTTCCATTTTTAATTTATATTAATTTGTTTCATTTGTGTGTTTTCAGGTGGGAGCCGAGCGACAGGTATCCTTCGACAACGGGCTGGACGGATCAGTGGCCGAGGACTGTTACTTCGCGATGCGCGCCTACAGCCTGGGCTACTCGTTCAACTTTGTCGAAGGCGAAATGTGGGAGAAAAGTCCCTTCTCACTCTGGGACTTTGTCCAACAACGCAAACGATGGCTTCAAGGCATTTTGTTGGTGGTCCACTCTCGCGGCATCCCTCTTTCCAGCAAACTCCTCTTAGGTATCAGCTGTTATTCCTGGGTGACCATGCCTTTGTCGACATCCAACATAGTCCTAGCTGCACTGTGTCCAATACCTTGCCCGCCATTGATGGACTTTTTCTGTGCGTTTATAGGTGCGGTAAACATTTACATGTACGTGTTCGGTGTTGTGAAATCGTTTTCGTTGTACCGCTTTGGCATCTTCCGGTTTTTCCTATGTATAGCAGGGGCATTGTGTACTATACCAGTTAACGTTCTGATTGAAAATGTCGCTGTGATATGGGGGTTGTTTGGCAACAAGCATAAATTTTACGTGGTCAACAAGGATCTCAGACCTCTAGTCACGGTCTAATAATGTGCGAACATTTTGCAAACTGTTTTATAGAGAAACTGTGTTTTTGCAACAAATACTTCACGAAAACATCAAGCAACAATTTAGAAGTGAATGATTGTGTTTTTGCAACATAAACAGTTGATAAAAACAACAATTTGAAGTGAAGGCTTGTGTTTTTGCTAAGTAAACTGTTTAATGATTCACGGAAAACACTTGTGAACTATGTTTTATAGGGAAACGTGTGTTGTTGCAACATAAACAGTTAATGAAAACAACAATTTTGCGGTGAATGCTTGAGTTTTTCAACGTTAACTATTGAATAATTCATGGGAAACACTTTTGTGTACTATGATTTGTAGGGAAACTGTGTTTTTGCAACATAAACAGGTAATGAAAACTACATTAAAAACAGTTTGGAGGCAAATGTTTGAGTTTTTGCAACGTAAACAGTTGATAAAAACAATATTAAGGAACAATTTGAAGGTGTATGATTGTGTTTTTGCAAATAAACTTTTGAATAATCCACGAATCTACATTGAAGTGTTTGGGGGTGAATGCTTGTGTTTTGCAACAAGAATATTGTAAATTACTTGGTAAAATTTGAAGGTATGGATAACAATATATGGAGGTTGGAAGTGTGTCTGTTTGGAACATAAACTGTAAAATAATTCATGGGGATCCGAATGAACAACAAGTTTGGGGTCGAATTTTTGTGTTTTTGCAACATAAACAATGAAATAAATCATAGGAATCTTGCCGAACAACAAAATGCAACATTTTATTGTAAATCGCTTGTATGAGAATTCATTTGAGTTTTGCAAAAAGAGTTTTTCTACAATGTAGTTGGAATTAGATGTGTTCTGCAACATTAACTGCATGTATTTGCCATGCTCTTTTATCACATTGGAAATTCAGTATAAAACCAACTCTGAGGTGTTGTTCATCTATTAAATAAAATACCAAATCAAATTTACAGCGATACAATTTAATAATATTGGGGTAACTGGAATGTGTTCTAGTTACTTGAACTATAAAACTAATGAAGATCCAATTGATAAATATGAAGGATGAAAAATTTTTTTAATGTCGTAGAAACTTAAAAGACTGAATTAATCAAACTGATTATACAGTCTCTATAGTTGAATCTAATAAAACTTACCAAATTTTACAGGATTCATTTTGTTGTTTGAGTTGCAAGAATCACATTCATTCGAATAATTGATATGCATGTCATAGGCCTACTATTAAATTATTGAATTCAATTATTGCAAGAACAACGAAAATTTTGTTACTATTTCATAAATTAATTTACATCAACAAGATTTTTGTACATAAAAGTTTTAATAGATGTAATAATAAAAATCATTGATTACTTGTAGAGAAATTGGACAAGATTGTTCTCGGTGCAATATTATATGATATAGTCTGACCAAGCAAAGAAGACATTCTGGCAAGATAGGAAAATTACTCCAGCTCGGTGAATATTGGTTCAAAAAATTTCAAATAAGTCTCAAATTGTAGGAGACATGATCTACAATATGAGACCAATTTTATTATTAAACGAATATTGATTAAACTAGGGTCATTTTCCCATCTTGCCAGAATGCCTTCTCTGCTCGGACAGACTAAAAAAAAATAATCTTGTCTTCGATTAAGGTTATGAGGGAGAAAGGTAAATCAATATTAAGAGAAAATATTTATCAGAAAAATGTGTTGTTGATGAAGACCCTCCGGTAAGATGGGAGAATGAGATGAGCTCGGTGAATATTGGTTCAAAAATTATCAATTTGATCTCAAACTGTAGAAAATGATTTGATCTACTATTGAGACCACATTTAAAATTCTTGAACTAATGTTGACCAAGCTGGAGTCATTTTCACATCTTGCCAGAGGGTCTTCTTTACTTGCACAGACTATATGCGTTGCAAAAGTGTAAATAAAAATAATTGTTGCCAGTTTGTTGAAAAAAATTGTTGAGTTTCCCATGTAAATTATATTGATGAACAATATTAATTAGGATACAATGTTGCAAAAACACTTGAAAGTGCATTAAAAACACTGTTTAGGGCTCACAGCATCGTTAAAGCTTGTGCTGCAGATAAAAAATTGAATAAACTACTTGAACTTGCGTCTAGATAACAAATTTAATGTAAAGTTAATTATTGTGTCGTTCCAATGCTATTGTTATTATCGATTGCTCGGTATATCAGCACTTGTGGGGATAATGTCACTTGAATTTGGATGAAAATTTGTTAAATTTTAGCTTATTTGTTGAAAAAATACTTAAATCCCCTTCTTCTAAATTTGTGAGTTTGAATTCTTCCCTACAAAATAAGCCATTGAGAAAAACTATTGAAGTTTGTCACTGTAGGTAATTATTATTGAAAAATTCATTTGATTTATATAATACCCTACCTTATTAAGATTGTCCTATTCTAACCTCAAACAATACTTTGCCTTGAAAACCAGGAAAGTGAAGGTACGGTATTTATTTATTCAAAACGGTAATAATTATGAACAAAGGAGAGTAACTTGTCTAGTTAAAATTGATATTTTTAGAGACATATTTGCTCACTTGAAAGGAGTTTTCTAATTTTTTACCTCAAAAATACTTTGACTTCAAAATCAGTCAATTGTCTATTTAAAATTGAAATTTGTAAAGAAATATTGGTTCAATTGAAATGAGTTTTCTCATTTATTGAAGGATAAAATCGGCAAAATTTCTTACTTTCATGTATTAAATCAATACTAGCCAATTGGGTTGAGGAGTGTTGTGATGGGATTCAAAAATATATTTCAGATTTTTGTTTGAATTCTGTAAAATTGAGATTGAATTGTGTAGAAGGAGACACAAAAAATATGTTCTTTTTGAAAACTAAATTTTTTCTGACTCGATTCGTTCAGGAATTGTAAAAATTGTCTAATATTTCCAAAATATTAGTCTCTTATTTGCAATCTATTGATTGATTTATTGATACTATTTTTTGTTTGTACTTGATTGATGAAAATTTAGGAGAACCATTCCACTTATTTACACTGTTGTCATGATGTCAATTATGAATCCAATTCATGTACGGTATTCTATATTTATTCTCCATCTACTAGCCCTATTTTTTTACTTAATTTTTAAACTCATTCTTATAATTAGATAATATTTTTCCCCGATAATTATAATACCGATAATCTCCTTGAAAAAATTATTACAAAATTTAGCGCCACTTTAAAATTGAAAAAAATTTTTGATATTGTTTCTATGTGAATATAAAAACTTTTAAAACTCTGAGCATTTTTATTACTTGGTGTAAAGATTTGAATTGAATGCCAAAGAAAATGTCATTTTCTGCTAACAAACAACCAAAGTCAATTGGCTATTACTTGAGGAACTACAAATGAGAATTCCTATACGCTTTTTGCATTCAAATCGTTTTCAACTTCTTCCTGAATACGAAATGCATCTCTAAAAATAAAATTCTCAATTCTCTCACTTCTGTCCGCGTTCATTTTAAAAGAACACAAACAAGGTCATGGTATTACTTGGAGTGTAAAGTAAAATTAATTATTCAACAATTAATAGGTACTTGTATTATCATAGTGTAATATCCACCCTATTCTATGGTGATGGACGAATAACATTGCTGAGCTTTTTTTTTGTTGAAATTATAGTGTTGATAGAATTTGTTCTTAAATTTTTCATATGTATTCTGTTTTCATCATTTCTATTTATTTTACATTGATTTTTATAGTTCCTGTAATCTACAGTTGAATTTTTATATCACAAAATCCATTATACTAAGGGAAGATTTGTTGTGAAGAGATCTTCAAGTATATTCTGAAAGTTTTATCTCAATTTTTCAGGGGAAAAATTAAAGATGTTTTTTTTTCTATTTGGAGTTTCATTATATATTTATATTAAAGAATTTCTACTGTAAATATTTTGTCTTATACACCTTATCTTATTTAAGAAAATCCTTTGTTAGAAAGTTTTAATCTTACTTACTTTCTACAAGAACCTCCTTTTTAAAATTTTCAAAAATATTTTTGGTTTCATGAAATTTGAAGTGACATTATTCAAGTGCTGATATATAGTTTTGATTTGGGATGGTGAAAGACTAAGATATCGTGGTTAATTATAGTTCGAATACATGTAATAATTATTAGATAGGTCGATTGTAGTTTAAATATTAAATTGATGAGATGATTGTTGAGAATTTTTATCAATGAGAATATAAATTATTGTTCATATTCGACTGTTATCATCAATGGTGAATCGTTCAAACCCTCTGATTTAGGACTAATGTAAATTAGTTTTATCATACAAAAACATTGATTTTTCTAATTGGAATCGATTCAAAATCCAAGTTATGTGATGTGCACTCTCTTGATTCATTTTTCGTCAGAAAATGAATAAAATTCTATTGAAGTGTAGAAATAACCTACTAAAGAATGGAAATTAATTATTTGAAAATAATCATAACTATGGTTTATGTCAAATTTTCTGCAATAAATTTCAAATACCCAAATCAATATCCTGCAATAATTATTATATTATCATCTTCTTGTACCTTAGAATATAATTTATTATCCGGTTCTTGAAGTGACCCATATTTATATATATAACTTCATTCAATCCTTTTCCAATGGTCAAGATTGTGTAAATCTTTGAGAAATACGAAACTTACAAGCATTCATGGGATTCATTCTACTACACTTTGGAGTTATGTAAGAGAATTACTGGAACTTAATATGTTAGAGCATAATAAAAACTTACAGTAAGATAACTTCTTGAGAATATTATATATAAAATTAATCAAGCTTATTAATCAATCAAACAGACTGTAATTAAAGTAATGTTTTTTAGTTTCATGGTTTGAAATTGATTTATGAAGATGATGGTCGAATAATAACATAATAATTCATTCATTGATAATCCTCAAATTTCAAATATTCTCAATTCGTCTTGCTGTAAGAATTCAATACCATCATGACGATTAATATAGTTGATTATAATATATTTGTCAAGACTTGATTATTGTAAATTGGTATGTGAATATTAATATTGTACTGTTTAATTATATGTGTAAATTATTACTATGGAATTTTATTTGATTAAAACTATTGTAGGTGCACTGTAAAAGGTGTAGAGCATATTATGATTGAATAATATTTATATTATAATCGGTAAAAGAAAATTACATTGTTTTTATTATAGTACAGTATTAATGATTGAATTGAACAAATAATACCCTACTATGGTAAGGAAAAGTTCGTTTAAATATTTTTCTGTCTCCATTTTATTTTAATTTAGAGTTTTTATTAATAAAAAGTGTAATTTCAAAATTGAAAATAGACAGAAATCTATTCGTACATTTATCTGGAATAGATTTTGTACATAACTGAAGAAAAATCTTCAAAAATTCAGCAACTATTGAGTTGCAAAATTGTGTGCTTCTAAATTTTCAATTATCTTACCGCAAAAATTTCCGTAGCTAGTAGTCATTTATTAAACATTTATTAGCAATGAAATTTATTCCCAAATTCTAATGTTTCAAACTATTTCAAATTCAAAATATTGGAATAAAATTGCTAAAGCTATGTTTCACTGCATCGATTTTATTAATAGAAATCTTACTGTCTAGAAAATATTCAAAATTAAATTTTGAATATTATAAAATTGTACTTAGAAACGAAACTGTTTCTATGCATGAATAAATGATGTAATTTTTAATGAAATGTTCAAATTTTTTTCTAAACTTTTCTTGAATAAATTTTCAACTTATTTTGTGTATCTTTCTTTAGTACTGAACCTCCAATATTGATATTGTCAATCCTAACAAAGGAGACATTCTGGCAAGGTGGTAAAATGACTCCAGCTTGGTGAATATTGGTTCAAAAATAATTATTATAAATAGTCTCAAATTGTAGATCCGAATTTTTTATACATTTTAAAGCTAAATTCATAATCTTTGAACTGATATTGACCAAGCTGGAGTAGTTTTCCCATCTTGCCAGAATGTCTTCTTAACTTGTACAGAACATACAAAGTACTGTAAATATTATATGTGGTAAAATATAGTCTGTCCAAGCAAAGAAGACCCTCTGGCAAGATGAGAAAATGACTCCAGCTCGGTCAATATTTGTTCAAAAATTGTAAATTTGGTTTCAAATTGTAAATCAGAATGTTTCCTACAATTTGAGACCAAAACAATATTTTTTGAACCAATATTGAACTAGCTGGAGCCATTTTCTCATTTTTTCCAGAGGGTCTTCTGTGCTTGGACAGACTATACCATAGCTTCTTTCAATATAATCTATAAAGGAAACTTTGATAATACTCTTTAGAAATATCTATAGGCAATAGGCTACTCTATTCACCGAGTATTTGTAGCTAATTCAATTAATTTTTTAAATGTTATAATTGTTTGCACCCTGCTTGGATTGCATTTTTAAGCATCTTCAAGAATAAAGTCTATGTTCTAGTCTTTCATTGAAAAATTGTTGAAAAACACAAGTCTAGCTGGATTTAGCTGACCCTAAAGCAAGAGGCACATTGCAACAAAAGGGCATGCTCTATAAAGATACATTTTTAGAGCCCTAGGTTGGGCGGTATCGTCTGTCTCTTGTACGTGATGTAACCTACTAACAGCTGATTAAAAGTACTGTATCTCTTTTGATTTTAATAACATCATCTAGCTAGGCATAGCTAAATGGCAACTCTAATTGACATCATCAGCTGTTGGAGCGCACAAGTAACAGACGAAACCGCCTAACTTCGTGGCATCTGACTATAATACTCTTTATCTTTTGTTATTTTTAAAAATCAACAATCAATCTATCACATAAAAACTTGTGCAGATCAATACCAAGTATTCAGAAAGTAGATTAACAGAATAATACATGATAATATTAAAATTCATTCCCTATGTTGGGATTAGTATATCTTAGAAAAAAACATTGAAATGGAATAAATTTTTTGACTATCTAGTAGGTTTTTTCAGTAATGTTGAGAGATATTTATATCAAGCCTAAATCAATCAAGTTTGCCTCTGATTTTCAACTATTCTATACTCACGGCCTGTATAGTCTGTCCAAGCAAAGAAGACACTCTAGCAAGATGGGAAATATATAAATTTTGAACAAATATTGATAGAGCTGGAGTCATTTTCCAATCTCACCAGGATGTCTTCTTTGCTTGGACAGACTATAGCTTGCTATTTATATTTATAGCTAGCCTCATTAAAATTAGCGGTTGGCGAATGACAGTTATTAATACTCAGCTCTGTCAGGACAGTCTAAAAGTGGTCTGCTGATTGAACCGTTTCGCTGAGGTCTTTCTCTACTCTATAAGCCCATATAAACTACAATTAAATTTTTTTTTTTTTTTGTTTGTCAATGGCGCAACAGCCCTATGAAGGGCCTAGGCCTACCAGCTGGTTGCCAATTAAATTTATAAAATTACAATTAAATTAAGTAATTAATGTTAATCAATTAATTGAGGATTAACTGAGGAGCCATTAACTACCTGTTGAGCCACTGACGCGCCTCTCTGGTATAGCCTGGTCTAAGGAACTATAAAGTATTTATAGAGCCCTAGCCTGGTCGAGCAAAGAAGACATTCTGGCAAAATGAGAAAATGACTCCAGTTCGTTCAAAATTGGTTCAACAATTATAAATTTGGTCTCAAATTGTAGAGCAGAAATTTATCAAATTTAAACAAATAGTGATCAAGCTGGAGACATTTTCCCATGTTCCCAGAATGTCTTCTTTGCTCGACCAGACTATGTGTATTTTTCATTCATAATAATTGTGAGGGCAGTTAATTTGAAGGAATAATTTCACCAAATTAATGTAACAAAAATATTTACTTCTCTTGATTTCATAACGCATACATAGAACATTATTACATGAATATTCTATAATCATGAGACAATATAATATATTATAAATCTATCTGGCATCAATAACAAAAAATCTAAATCTATTTGACACATTCAACAAAACCTTGGAACGATTATAGTTAAGGTTATTTTAAATACGAATAAAGCTGCAGAAATGCTCTCAATAACTTATAATTATAACAAATTTATGTATAATAATATATTTGATACTTTTATTCGACAATGATTCACGTTATGAAATTACAAACACTAAGTTACCGTATTTACATTGAATTATGGTCTATTGCAAGTAGTGGCACTCTAGAGAGATTTTAAATGACATGAAAAACTTCTATTAAGTTATAAATAATTGATCAATTAGTTTAAATTCACCCCGACGCTTTAAGGCAATAGGAGAGAGATAAATTATAAGAAGAGTTTAAATAGAGTATGAAAGACAAGAATGAATTTATTCCATCATAATAATTATTTTCCATGAATAGGTAATAATATTATATTATTGATTGTGGGTTAACTCAGTCCAATAATCGATTATTAAACGAAAACTGAGAACGGTAAGTTGATACACATTTGAAAATTTTAGAATATTTCAAAGTTGAAATTTGTTTTAAAAATCATCATAAACCATTATTTCCACTGCTTTCAAGTTAACATTATTAAGATTTAGATGAAAAGATTAAAAAAGTTGATGAACGTTGAGATTTGTTAGTAACATGATATGAATATAACGATATAATTTATAGTGAATAGCGATGTTATATTATGGTGTATTCTATCTTCATATTTATCGAAAAATGTCGGATTTCTTACAAGAATGATGAGTTCAACGCGAATTCAAAATGATAGTTAATTGAGTAAGTTATAACTCATTTCAAATTAATGAAAATATCCCTGATAACTTAATATACTGAACATTAATCTTATTAAAAGGATGTCTTTGTTTCTTTGAACAAATTATATTGCTAGGAAATATTCACGGTACCGTATTTATACTGATAGGTGATTATGCGTCTAGTAGAAGTGTATCTACTAATAATTAGGGGGTTTTCAATAGAAAATAACTTATGTCTGATAGTAATATTTTCTAAAAATCTTGAATAAATTGGCACGTATAAAACTTTGATCGACAAAGTTGTAATTAACAAGATAAAAATGAGAAATTATAAACTAAATTCAACAAACAATTATAAAAATGAATAAAACAATTGATTAAAATATGGCAGATAAAATTGTAATAGAGCAATATATCATATTTGAGATTCACACTCTTAAATATAATTTACATTTTATATAAATTTCAAATTTTTATTTTATATTACCTACATCATTCAGGCAGCTTATTGGTCCATTCAAGCAAAGACAATCTTCTCTCAGATCACTATCTTAAATACAATCTCAATTTTGTATTTAATCTATCGAACCTCAATCTATCTTAAAAAGACAATCTTTTTCAATCTATCTATCTTAAAACAATCTAACTGTACTGTCAGATTAAATTATCTTTGATCCAAGCATTGCTTACTTTGTATTAAACTGATCAATCAGCCAATCATAGCTTACTTCTAACCTTATATTTATCTATGAAACATTATTGAGGATAAAATAAAATAAAATAAAATAAAATAGTTGCACATGAACCTATGAATAATCTTTGGCTTCTTATAGGATAATGAGCTAAATAATAATTAAATTGTTACCGATGTAACTCTATCGAGTATAAAATCCTAATTCTTACTCTGTTGAGTAAGTTACTAAATTTAAGATCTAATTCTCCATTATTTACTGATTTGATGTAAGGCCCAGTCTGGCTAGAGCTATCTCTTTTCGTAGTCTGGCAATTTCCCAATACATTTCATGAGCTGAAAAGAGAAGGATGATATAAATTATTACAATATGAAAAATCGGTCACTCAGTTTCTACTGGAAATTTGGTTTTATCAATTTTATGTAGATCATAGAGAGTGTAGGTTTGTAGAAGTGCGATCAAAGTAATATTTTTCAATCAGGTTGCAAGTAACTTATATAAACTCTAATAAAGTACACCATTAATAAAATTTACACTTTTATCAGAGATGTTGTGGAACTTATCCATAATTTAGGTAAGTGAAAATAAAGGTTGTCAGATCCACAAAGACTATTTAAAATACCATGGTATTTGAGTATGGTATTTTAAATAAACTTTGTGGACCTTTGTTTTCACTTACCCAAGTCCACCATGCATTTATAATTTTAGGCATGAAGCCTACCATGTTGTGAGTGGGTTAAGTAAAAGAGAGCGAACTTCGCATACAACATTAACATAAGTTACCGGTAATGTACTATAAGTGGAAAAATAAAGACATCTATCTATCTATCTAATAATGTTTGCTTGCATAATTTTAAATTGGATACAAAATAACACCAAAGAATACAGTTGAATATTTTAATAAACAAGTCGAAATCAGATATAATTCAACGAAATCACAAATATCAATAATTCAATTTCACTTCATTATTATATTTTATAGAATATAATTTACGTATGAATTACATAGTATTCAACTACCGGAAGCTCTAGTATAGGTAGCTCTAGTCTAGTATAATAGACTAGTATAGGTTCTATACAAGACCATTGAAGTGGAGACAAACTACAGATCTAGTAAGTTACTCAGTCACTGATTTTTTTGGGACTTTGAATTTTATCAGTACCGTACCTATCTTTTTATTTTCAACATTTTATGAATAATTTTTACTGGAGATTAAACTTTATCATAACTATTCTACGTACTTAATCTCTTTCAGTATGGCTTACCTGAACTTTTCACCAGCCCCCGTTGTATGTAACGTAGATAATTAAGGAAATTACACACTGCAGTTATCTGAAATAAAACAACAAGAACATGCATTACTATTTCAAAAATAATGTTAATTCAACAGCATTAAATTTATAAGGGAATATGAATATTATTCCTTGAACACATTACAAATTAGACAAATGAAATCCAACACTTAAAAACTGAAAACAAAATTGAGATTTCAAGTAAAATGTAAACTTTAGGGAATATGTAACTCCAATGCATAACAAGTCTTATTGAAGTTTACAATTCATTTTACTGGTTTATTTGTAAATTAAGAATCAAGTTGACCAACTTTACATGGTGATTTTAGATGAAAAATCAGTTCAGAATCTCTATGAACTTTTAAAATAATTTGAAATTGGTTCACATCTTACCCGGTTTCTACAAAGTTGCGAGATACAGTAAGTCTGGTCGCACCCATCAAATTTCATTCGGTAATGGCACTGTCTTATCACTTCCAAAAGAGCACATTTCCTGAAAAATACAAACAAATAAATTAGATTTCCTGAAAGAATTGAATCGAGATCAAAGTAACATAACTATTATATTACACACTGATACATTACAAGAGTTTCCTTCTCGTCCAGGTCTACTATTAATGTTATTACTGAATAAAAATATAAAATCAAAATTACGGTACCCTTCAAGATTTTTTTATTATTTCAACACAACATGTTTCGCTCTCCTAAGAGGCAATTCAAAGTCTTAAAATAGGACATGCTAAAAGGATGTTGTGATTTTTATATATTAGAAATGAAAGAGTTACTTTAGTATTTTTAAAGGTGATTTTAGTACCGGTGATTTTGCACAGATTGAAGTGGATGTAAGGCCGGTATTACACGATAAATAGTTCTATTATCATATGGGAAGAAATGAAAATATGAATTTATATTTTCATCTCTTTTCATATAATCAACTATGATAATACAGAACTATTATTGTGTAATACCCGCCTAAGTCAAGCTTCGATTACCACTAAACTGGTAATAATATTGGTTTGTTTTATCACTCATTGAGAGCGGTTGCTGAGTGATCACGATTTCAAGTCGAACACGTAAACCTTGGGCAGGTATTTGATGAGTGATCGACACAAAAACAAGGCGGAGTGGAACCTACCCAATCCAAGAGTCTCTACACCAATAGAATATCATATAAATTATTTTTATTTGACAATGAAAAATGACAACATTAAACCAATTGAGTATTGAACCAATTTAGTGTAAAAATTGTAAAGTAAACTTTCATCATCTTTCATTCACCACGTAAACATGGGTTAAGTGGAAGAGGGGGCTTGCATGCCTCAATTTCGCCCACAAACGCTTGTAAAATTTTTAAAAAGTTTAAAAGTCATTTTATCTATCTATCTAAACATCATCATTCACTCACTCATCATCACCTTTGCTTAAAATACTTGCTATCAAGTCGCAATCGTTTTAATAAATAAATAAAATGATAAAACTACAGCATGATCTGATATCAAGTTTTGTTACCTAGTAAGATATGGAAGAAATCAGTTGAGAATATTAGTATAGTCTTGTCGAGCAAAGAAGACATTCCTTCAAATTAGCCGATTGAAGCGAGAGTGTAACTAGAGTGGTAGTGTGGACATTACTGTCCAAACTTCGCCACGTCATGAAAATAAAGAAGTCAGCATTCTATTCATAAAATTGAAGTTTAATGAAGTTATTCTATTCTACGCATGCGAAAATCCTGAAAATTGTAGTATAAAATCACTTTTGCCAACAAAACGCTGGTGAGATGTGATGAGAGACAGATGTTAAGAGCGGGACTATTTTCATTCCGAATGTTGGCAGCATTGAACAGCTGCCATTTTGAAGCAATGTCTTCTTTGCTCGACAAGACTATAACGATGTTACAGTCTGTTCAAGCAAAGAAGATCCTCTGGCAAGATGAAAAGATGACTCCAGCTCGGTCAATATTTGTCAAAGAAATATTTATTTGGTATCAAATAGTAGATCAGAATGGTTTCTACGATTGAGACCTAATCAATAACTTTCGATATTGATCAAGCTGTAGTGTCATAGCTCATTTTCTCATCTTGCCAGAGGGTCTTCTTTGCTTGGACAGACTATATTAGAACTGTTTTTTATTTTAAATAATTATCAAAGTATCCTTTTTGAATTATTATGATTATTTTTTTATAATTATTTAAAATATAAAACAGTGATGAAAAGTAGCTCTGAGATTAAGGAAACTCTAAGATGGCTAATCAAACAAGTTCATCTTAGAATTATAATAATTTAGCAGTACGCTATAATAATACTAACATTGGGAACTGTGACCTCGATTTCTCATTGACCGCTTCTATGCAGATACTCTCGTTGTTGATGGACTCACGCACGCGCATGGCCAGCTGTGCGTTGTTGAACTCCAGGCAGCCGTCGATGTCCTCCCGGAACACCTTAGCGATGAAGGGGTCGTCGGCGCACAACGAGGGAGACTGCTTCCAGGCGAGGAAGTCGTGGTGGAAGTTGGGATCCACCTGAAGAAAATTTAATAAAATTTAACAAACAGAACATAACTCACTGCTTTTATATAAGGATTACCTTTTCAAGTCGATATCTGTGTACCTATGTTAGAAATAACTCTGGTTATGCTGGTTGATATCCAATGTTATTTTATTTTTCTTAGACATTTAGATATCATGTGATAGAGAAACGCGAGTAAACACTGAACTATATCATGCAATAAACTAATAATATATTATTCTATTTTTGTAAGGCTTTTTCCTATTTTAAAGGAGCTATGAAATTCTATGAAACAGGTTCCAGGTTCTAACATGCAAATTTCAGAAGGGTATGCATAAGCAAACAAAAATTATACCTTGCTTGAAAAAAGTTTGTTCAAAACGTTTTATGAATCTCATATATTATTAATGTCTTGAGACTTGTACTCTAGTTTCAATTTGATTCCGTTATTGAATTAAATGTAAGTTAGGCTACACTTCTAGTTGCTTATAAAATATACCCACGGTACCTAATGATTGTATGGAAAATGAGAAAAATTGCAATGAAATTCAGTATTCTTGTAATAATTGTAAACTTATCAATGTCGATGATGTTTGAATGTGATCTTCAACTATTTATAATACTATTACGAAATAAGCTAGAGATGTATCTATTATGCAAGTGATTCGAATAAATGATCTATGATTGTTATAAAGGTGATTTTATTAGTTTCCACTCAATTTTCATCCAATTTACATTGAAAAAACACTAGTAGGGAGTTGATTTGATTATAAACATTGGAAACGGCTTTTAGTTATTTTTAAAATATGACCTGATAAAGAATAACAAAACAATTTTGTTTCATTCATGAAAGAAGATAAAAGTTTAAAGATATTTATATTATGCTAAACCGCATAAGAGGAAGGGTTTTACACAGGTTTCAAGATCGAAATTCATCTAGGTTTATAAATAACACTGAAACACTCCTCAATAAAAAGATATTTTGATGTTCACGAGAAAACTATTGTATTTGCGACTCTGAAACCATTTTAAATCGATTCCTCGGTTCAACTTACATATATTTTGATATTTTTGTTACTTCAAAAGTATACAAAATACATAAAAATTCAATAAAAAATTCATAGGAATCAATCAAATATTCCGCGGACTTCTGCCTCGAGGGCAGCCTCAGCTATCTAGCGGCGAAAAGAAGAACTAAATCGAAGTACTAAGTCGAAGAAGAAAAGAAGTACAGTGGACGTATGCTTTATCGATAAAATGTGATGACCAACAACAGAATAATAATAATAATAGCAGCCTCGCGCGCCCGCACACTTGGTTAAGCCCGTTAAACTTCAAGATATCGTGAAATAAAAAATAGTATGAGATTCTTCACAAAAAAGTAGGATAGGGACATCTGATGGACCACTGCCCGAAAATGCACCGTTATGGAGTAAAAAATCATTGAAAAATGGCCAATATTTCACAAACTTTAATTTCTCCTAGCTTTATTAAGACATAATGATTGACAAGTCAGTTATAGAAAAATGTAAAATGATCTGAAGAATCGATTGAGACCAGATTCAAGCTCGTATCTGCAGTGGTTTTCAAGTTATTGTCAAAAAAGCACAAAATACTAATAACAAATTGTATGAGTTTTTCATTAAAACAAATATTTCTCGAAAACCAAGCATGTGACATGCTTGAAACTATTTTTATTCGATTCCCCAGTTAATTTTCCAGGTTCCTGTGCATTTTCATAACATTAAACGCAATACAATCTCCAGAATGTTCGTTTTTTTCTGATGATGCATGACCTTGAAAGAATCTAAATTCAATAATCCTGAAATTTCAAAGGGATGAGAGAGTCAGGAAAAATGTCAATATCATGGGAAATTGTATGGGGAACCTATAGGGGACATGTCCAAAGACGTAGGATGGAAGGGGTTTCCAATAAAAAATAAAAACCTCTCCAAAAAATTGAAAATCAATTTTATCGACATATTTTGATTGAGTTATATATATCGTGAAAATCTAGGATAGGGACATCTGATAAACTTATATCCGGAAATCAACCCCTATCAAACTGCAGCCCTCCAAAGATGCTGATTTCCAATGTTATTTTATTTTTTCCTGGAGCTATGGAGGAATTTGAAGGTCTCAAAACATTCTTGTGATATGTAAATTGGCCTGAGAAATCGTCTGGAACACGTTTCAGAATGCAATTTCGAGTAATTCATCTATATAACCAGGAAAAACACCCAAATTACAAGATGTTCATGAGTTTACGCAAAAACTAATGTATTTACGGATCTGAAACCATTTTAATTCGATTCCTCGGTTCAATTTACATATATTTTGACATTTTAGTCACTTCAAACGCATCACGTATACATTAAAACTCAATAAACGATTCTTAGGAAAACTCCATTCAAAATCAATCAAATATTTCGCTGACTACTGCCTCGTAGGCAGCCTCTGCTATCTATCAGCGAAAAGAAGAACTAAATCTCTATCCGGAAAACACCCCCTATCAAACTGCTGATGTCAATTTCCAATGTTATTTATTTTTTCCTGGAGCTATGGAGGAATTTGAAGGTCTAAAAACATTTTTGTATTACGGTATGTAAAAAAGCCTGAGAAATCGTTCTTCATTAATTCATTTATCAATTAATCATCTCATTAATTAAACACCAGTAATTAATTAAGAAATAGTTCTCCATGTAAGCTAATAACTCTTTTATACTTATTTTTCAGTAATAATCTGCCAAACCTCTCAGTCTGATTCCTTACACCAAATGGTGGAAAAAGTTCCATTGGACCTCCATACAAATGCATCTATTGTTACCAAGATATCAATTGTAGATAAAAAATTTTCCAAAAAAGTTATTATTATATGATACTTTAGCGGCTTCAACAATGATCATTTTCTATGTACAACTAGCTGTGCAATTCTTTGTGATTAATTTTATTTAAAATTATTCGATAAGCTCTCTTTAGGTTGTCAGACTAATCGACATGACTATCCTTCTTAATAAAACATGAACACTTATCTCACTTATTCATTTATTGCGCTAAAAGTTGAAATCGGTAGGAAAAAAAAACAATATTAAGCCTGTTGAATTTCTCTCCAGAATAAATTTTGATGGAAAGTCAATATTGTGCATGATGAGGCTATTCATAGAAGTGGTTATATCCTTATTATATAAGAAACTAGAAGTCAATTATAGTGTTCATTTGTAAGTTTAGTGTCTACTGTCTACATTCAGTTGAAGATTTTTAATAGCATAGTTAAGAGACAAGAAAAATGAAAAGACAAGATGTTGTCAAACCACTGATTTATTAGAAAATCGAGATACCGGTTTCAAACTCAGTTTACCGGAGATTGATAATGTTGTAACAACCGAAACCGGTATCTCGATTTTCTAATAAATCAGTGGTTTGACAACATCTTGTCTTTTCATTTATTATGGATAACTACCACAATATCAATTACACAACTACTCAAAGAGGGACAAGAAAAATGTATTTCTCATATCATTGGTAGAATAGTATCAGTGGTTTCTAATAGTATGGCAAGATTCTTAGACACAAGAATGATTCTGTGTCTAAGAATCTTGATAGTATGGTTTCAGTGATTTAATAATATTTATTTTTGGAATATTTTGAGATATCCTATCATAAATGTAATTTCAGTGACTGACTGAGGAAGTCATTGTTCAGTGACAAAATTGTTTGTGATGAGGTAACTTATTCATTTGTTTGGCTGTATTCATATTATTGTATATTAAAGATCACATTTACTGACGTTTAATATGACTGGATTGTTTGATAATTATTCAGTATTAATTATTAATATTTGTCTGTAGGATATTTCAAGATAGGCTATGAGAAATTCACAAAATACTTTTAGTGTCTAGCTGTTTGTGACCATGTATAGGACAAGGTAATTAGATTAAAATCTCATCTAATTACCTTGGTATAGCATTTCACTGTGTACATGAAGGTTTACATTGTACTGTTTACATTGTAGGTTGTATAATAACACTGTGTACGCTGTATGATCCAGAACTCTAGATTATATAGGTACCTTTCTTAAATATAACTTAATTGTTCATATTACATTATAGGGCCTAGTGCAATAATTATCATTGTATTACCAAACAAAATCTTCTTAATCTGTGAATTGTATAAAAGAAGAGAAAAATAAATTGATGTGAAACTCTAATCTTAGTTTAGAATGGTGTTTGTTAAATATCTATTGTACAGTATGTAATTAGAATCGATTTTTAAATTTTGATAAGAAATATTCTTGTATTTTTTGACAATTTACAGTAACTTATATTAAAACCGGCGCTCTTTTTGAATCACCCTATAATATATCATATGATTGTTTGATTTACTAGAAAACTCCACTGAATCTGTTGTCCAGCATCAAGAGATCAGAGTCTTTGGTTTTTTGTCTCATGATACTCTAGTGTCTTTGGTCTACAGTATATTATGGTACTCTCACCTCCTTTTGAAATCATGAACTCTTCTTACCTCCACCATATCGACAGTGTCATTGTTGTCAGCTGGATTTTGAGTGACCTTGGGCTCCTTGGCTGGTGAATCGGGAGGAGAATTTTCTCTGCCATACTTCAGGTTGAAATGCGAGGGAGATCTGCGATGTTGTTTACGAAATAGACCGCTTCCTGTTGGAAAAAATCATAGTTTGATTAATTAATCCAATAAATGAATAATTACAAAAGTACTATCCAGTTATCCAGTCCACCATAATATTACCATATTACCAGTTTATCATATTACATTTACCATTTGACTTGTGCTTTGGTGTTTTTGGACATTCTGGATAAAATGACTCTTCCGAATCAAAATAATTGTGAACATATTCAATAACTTCTACCATGTTTCTTACTAAACAAGGTAATGAGGCCGAGGTGGAACACCTTTTGGCCTCTCCATTAAATAAAGCCATACGCTTATAATAATAATAAACCATATAAGAATAAGAATAATTTTTATTGTCATAACTCATGTATGAAAACAACAATGTTCAAGTTGAAAAATAAAAATAATTACACTCATTGTAAATAAAGAAAACAATATATAAAAAACAACAGAGTTATGTTAGAGGCACTTCATTAGCTTCAGCTGTGTTGAAGTTACCTACGCAAAAATTTTATCAATAGAATGACATTTGCAAGAGACAGATGCATCAAAAATAAATAAATATAAAGAAAACTTTGTCTATCAACAAGAACAAAATAATGTAAATAAACGCTAATATTTTTTTATCACAAGAACAGTGGAACTTCGGTAATTCGTACCTCTATAATTCGTTGTGAAAGCTCAGTCCCTTGAAATACTCGTAATTCTTCCATCATTAATAACTTTGATAATTCGTAATCTTCCCTAATTCGTGCAAAAGCTTTGGTCCCATGAACTATCGAGGTTTCAATGTACTAGTTAACCATATCATCACCAGCTCATCATATTACCAGTTTAGCCTACTAGCTATCAATTATGGATATCACAAATACAATAGAATTAAGGAATGCAATAGAATAGAGAAAGGAATCTGATTAATATTACATATGAGAAGACAAGATATTGTCAAACAATTGGTGAAGCAGCCGAGACCGGTATCTCAGTTTTTAATTAGTCTGTGGTTTGACAATATCTTTATTCTAATTAAATATGGATAGCTACCATAATATCACCTTCACAACTTCTCAACAATTTAATAATATACCAGTATCATAGCCTACATTGCAAGTTCAAAAACGATTGAATCGAGAAATGCTCTCCCAACTATGTGCCAGCACACTACTATTATCAAGTTTTGACGTATCTCAGTTTTTTATTGTTGAAAAATTTAGCTCAATATTGAAGAAATATTCAATTTGAGATCCCGCTATTCATAATTTGGCTATCGACAATTTTAGACCAATTTGACCTCTCCATCTTGAATAGTTTTTGAGCTAAACCCGTAAATAAAATCTATGGTGTTTTGGCAAAAGTGGATGTGTGCACTTTTGCTAATTTTTCAGTAGAAGGGGTTCAAAGTTTGAATGCATGGGAAAATTTATACCATGCAAAAAAAATTATACATATTTATAAAATGCATGGGAAATAAAAGACTTATCCGCTTTTGTCAAACAATAGATTACAATAAAAGAAACACACTGGTGCTCATAACTCAATTTTGAAAAAAAAAATTGACATAACTTATCCACTTTTGCCATAATACCATAGAAATATCCTTACATTCCCAGAAATCTCCAAACTTTAAATGTTATTGAATTATTTATTTGGTGTTTTCCTCGGAACTTTGGTGTAATCTATTCTTCAATTTTAAATTTTCAGTCTTTTATTTTGGTGGTGAGAATTAGTTTGAAGTTTCACTATGTGGTATAGGCCTAACTTTAGTTGGAGTTTTATTATAAATCGCTTCCCGGTGGTTCGGAACCCACCTAAAGCAGTAGGTCCATTCATCTCTAATCATCATCCTTCCCATTACCCTCGCACAGGCCCAAAAGCCCATGCGGGCATCATCCTCAAAAAAAAAAAAAAAAAAAATTGTTGAGGAAAGTTTTTGGGCATTATGCCTGTTGTACCCCTCTGCATTTTATTGATTGGATGAATGATAAGCACAAGGGATTTTATGGTGATAAATCAGTTACAAACTGCTAATATTATGCATCCAATCAACATTATCATACTGAAAAATTGAACCACAATACATTTTGCAAGCACACCTCCTTCCCATGTATAAAGTGCTTACTGGTCTACAACCCACATTCAACATATGTGTTTCGACAATATTCTTATATCCATGTATAAATAATTGATATTTGCAAGGTGAAGGTATTTTTCATGTTGATAAATATTTTTCAAGTTTTTAAATGATTATTTGAGTGGATTTTATCTATCCATCTCTTGTGTGAACCTTTTGAGTTCAAAATTATGTGTGGTGTTTTTTTCTGAATGAGAATTGTGTGAAGTGATTTCTATTGTGTAATGCCAGGCACAAATGGGTTGTATAAAGAAGAAGAAGATTTCATTGAAAAAGGACCCGAATTTGGACATTTCAATCTAAATTGGGAACAAGAAGTTTTGGGTTACCCCTGCACGTTATTCTTTCATTTCTTACATTGCATTATTGAAAAAAATATCTTGTCGTTTCATTCAATTGTTATACGGCAGTCCTCAACAACCCACCGTTTCCACTGGCCTCCTCCCTAGACTTGGGATCGATCTGCGGGTGCAGATGCGGATTGGGTCGACTGGGCGTCGAGGTGAGGACGAGCGTCTTGAGGGCGGACACTTCCGCCGTGAGGACGTCAATCTGCATCTGTGACTCCCGCAGCGCCTTCTCGGCGGCCGCCTGTTGGACGTTCGCTTCACGAACCATGTTGTGCGCTTCCTGCGAACGAGATTGGTTTGTTGGAATGATTTTAATGTATTAAATTACAAGAATACATTATCACAAATTAAACACTTGTATTATAAAAGAATCATTCTATTTCTTCTTTTATCTTCATCCTACTTCATTGGAAAGAGAATAAATTCTCCAGAGGGTGGACTTTTTAATTTTCTGATTATAAGTTTATTTAAATAATTATTGTGTACTTAATAAACTATGAAAGTATTTAACTTAAATTATTGAAATAATAAACTTTAAATCAAAAAAGTAAAAAGTCAACCCCCTGGGGAATTGAATTTTCTTTCCAATGATATAAAGAACATGAGATTCTGTACATAAATAAGAGCGCTATCTGCTCCAAAAGATTGATAAAAAATGCATTGTTCTTATGGGATATAATTCTACCGTTTGGCAGTTTGCCGTCCACTACCATCCACCCTTAAGATAATTTTTATATTTTAGGACATTTTAGGGTAACATAACAACATTTTAGGATAATTTTAGGATTATTAGATATTTAAAATAAAACTTTTAGTATAATTTTTCAAAAACTACCTGAAAGAGACTAGCAGTCAACTCCTCCAACTCAGCCTCCACCTCATTCCTGATCCTGCTGAGGCGGCTGACCTCCTCATCTTTCAACTTCAGCTTGTGATAGGCGCGCCTCAGCTCCTCCTGCAACCGCGCATGCGCAGACTCCTTCACCTCGGCCATACGATCCCAGCTGGACGCTGCGCTCTCCACTCCGCTGTCCAACTGATTCAAGAGAAAATTTATTATTATTACTCAGCATTATTACAAAATTATACAACATAATTATTATGACAAAATACAATGTATGATATTTCTTTGACATTGGCCCAATCAAAATGAAATAGAAAATCTTGACTCCACCAGGAAAAATGAAAAGTTTGCCCACTGGGTGTGAAATTTATTAAAATTTGAGAATAATGTGGAAAAAATTTAATAGGATTAAATATACTACAATGTTAAAATACAGTACTACAATAGAGACTCAATAATCAATTATATAATAATGTCCAGAGAAACACAATTAAATTAATTTATTTAAGGATAAAATAAATGGTTGAAAAGATTATGAAATAATAGAACTATATTTGAAGCAAAAAATATTCTCTTTTAATCCACCACTTCATGCTCTTTTTACACTAGCGGCTCGTCTACGAAACAGGTGAAGTGTTGATGTTGTACAGTATACAGCACTTCACCTGTTTCGTGCGTACGAGCCGCCAGTGTATTTTTATAAAATAAACTTCTCGAATTACTTATTACTTGGAATAATCATCCAATGTAATACAAATTTTAGAAGCAATTCAGTAGAAGAGTATTATTTAGCATGGAATGGGGTGAAATGAAATAAAATTATTGATACTTGAACAAATATTTTAGTGCCGTACCGTATTTATAAAATGGAATGGAGTAAAAAAGGTAGAAAATATGTATAGTAGCCTACTATTTAAAAAATCCAGTGAAATAGTACATTTCATTTTGCATGAAATGAGTAATGAAGGAAAATAATTACTAATTCTGTACAAATCAAATTTCAGTAGCTGCACAGTAAAATTGTACACTTGAAAAAGGGTGGTTTTCCAAATAATGTAGCCTGTATTTTTTCTAAGTGAGAACATTTTCCAGTGCAATCAATTTTATCCAATTTGTATTAATTTGTGATTCTTCTAACAAATATAGTTTAAAGATAAGAATATAGATATGTATAAGAAACCGTTGGTGATAATTGTATCCAATTATTTTTTTATTTATAGATTTATTATTTTTGAGTCATACCAAATCAATAAAAACCATTGCGATTATATATCAAATGTAGTTGGATTGTGTATTGTCTAATTTTGTGAACAATAATCTATCAGTGATTTCTTCATGCATGAATAATATAGATTAATGCCCTTGAATTGAAAAACTTTTACTCACCGGTAAGTGGTCATATCCTTCATTGTTCTGTCTTCCACCAGGTAGCAGCAGGTCGTCAAGATCTTCATCGGGATCAGATCGAGATCTCCCGCTGCAGAAACCATTGATAGAACTTTTTGACCTTCTCAGTTCTGAGTCCCTTTCGAACTTTCCTCCATCAGACAATGACTCAAGAGATGACGCCTTGGCCAGATGTGATCCATTAGTAAACTTGGTGACTCCAATGACACAACCTTGTGGTACACCATTTTTCAGATTACTACTCTCTTGGAGAACTCCATTGTTGAGACTACCTTGTGGAACACCATTGGTGCCACCTTGTGGAACTCCATTACTGAGATTACTACCACCTTGGGGAACACCATCACTAGTATCCTCAGCTTTCACACCATTACAACCACCTTTTTCCCCAACTATTGACTTCTTCATACTTTTGAAACTGTCCCTCAGACCATTTGCAGAAAAAATTGAACCAGTCTTCTGTTTCTGCAAACGTTCCACATCACCACTGACAGTCTTTATCTCTTCTCTCCTCAGAGGATCCTTCGAATGTTTCTCACCCCCATTAACCAAACTTACTCCATTTACTTTTACAGGAGTTTGTTGTTTTGATCCCAAATCCCTTCCAGAACCACTAACTTCTTCATAATAACTAATTTCATCACCGGTTGTCAGATCTACGTCAAATACGGCACTATCCCTACTGCTAAGGTTAGTTTTGGCACAATCCCTTTCTAGAGATTCTGACCTTAACCCACCATTGACACTGATATTACGTTGTGGACTACCTTCACTTTCACCATTCATGACTTTCCCACTTCCAGAAACATTAGCAGAGTTTAAATTCTGTTGTCCCAAACATTTTGGACCAACTTCCTCATCACTACTGTAACCATTTACTTGATGAACGTGTACTTCCACTGTATGTTTTGTTGTATCACAGCCGTTGCTTTCTACTTTATTGCTAGTTTCGACCATTTCTTCAGTGACTAGTTCAGGTTTTGACAGTGGAAAATGATTTGCATCCTGTTGACCTTTGGAAGATGTTGAATTGGTTTCTAAGTTTAAGTTCTTGGTTGAGAGGCTCAATGGTTCGGTGGATTTCATTGTTCTTCAGCCATTCATTCTGGTTGAACCTGTAACAAAAGGAGAGGATACATTACAATTTTTATAAATGCCTATTAACAATGAATCAAACATCTAGCAAAGGTATTCAGCATTCAGCAATGATTGTCTTATTAAACAAGGCAACAATTCTTGTGCTCCTTAAATATGTACAAATATTACAACATCACACCTGACACTGTCTTCAATAATATTTGTAATGCTTATCTGATAAAAATGTAGCCTATTTTTCAACAATCAGATCAAATCAAATGTATTGCTAGAGAATACATTATGACATCAACATCATTTTACAATTTAGAAATCACATTCAGTCAACATAAAATATTATATTAAGTTACAAAAAATAAATCGTTCTATGAGGCCATAACTTTTTGTTGTACCACTTCAGTCACAGAAGTTAATTGATTGAAAGTGATACTTGAAAAATTTAATAAAAGTAAGAGTGGTATAGTAGGTGAAGGTGTATGAAGTGCCAACACATTTACTTAAAGTTCAAAAGTATTATTCTACTGAACTGTAGCCGCCTCTCACTGATCCAAACATAACCTATTAAACAATGGAATGTTAAAAGGATAATGCGCATTATATAAATACTGTTTTTTGCCTCACGAAACAAACCGAGTGGCATTGAATAAATTCACGATTATTAGCTTTAACTATAGTCACTATATACAGTATGATTTGTGCAAGCTGACAAGACACTCCGTTACAATGTAATGTGTATTATACGGCGTGCCTTCTCAGCTTACACGAGCGGGAGCTATTTATCCATTCTCTACTTTTATTTAGTGAATGTAACAATGGACATTCCTGAAGTGCTTATGCGGTCGGATCTCTATAATGTTTTCTGTCTTTGTCTACTGTCTAAAGTGTTGGTACCTTCAATGCATAAAACTTAAAAATATACTGTATGTATACACATATTTGGCTCCGTGAAGTTGTATGTTGTTATGTTGTATGAATAATATACACGTATTTTTAAACATGTCATGAATTGAAAAATTATTCGAAAAAGGGTACTATGATAATTATTTAAAATAAAAAACGTATTTTCATGTATATATTATTGTAGCCTATTATATCATTCATTTCCATGCTTCAATGGCATAGCTTAGCGGTGTATAGTAGTGGGCACCAACTAAGCTGGCGGTTAGGGAGTGATCATTATTACTGCTCAGCTCTGTCAGGAAAGTCAGCTAGCAGTTTAAAATAGCATGAAGAGGTGAGAGCGACCTCCAGCTGAACCGTTTCGCTCTTGCAGACCGCTTTGAGGCCGCCCTGACGGAGCTAAAAAAATATTAATTTAATTTTTGCCAACCGCCAATGTTTTTGGAATCTGATGTATCGGTATAGTAATATTGTACATACGTATAGTCTGGTAGAGCAAAGAAGACATTCTGGCAATATAAGAAAATGACTCCAGCTCGGTCAATATTTTTTGTTCAAAAATGGTAAATTTGACTTGAAATTGTAGAATACATTCTGATTTACAATCTGAGATCAAGTTTATAATTTTTGAACCATTATTAACCGAATTGGAGTCATTTTCCAATCTTGCCAGAATGTCTTCTTTGCCTGGACTATAGTCCTAAAGTGTACCTTTCTTTATCTTCGTCAGTAAACAACGGTATATACCTCCTCTATATTAATGCTGATCATACATATAGTCAGGTCGAGTAAAGAAGTCATTCTGGCAAGATGGGAAAATGACTCCAGCTCGGTCAATATTGATTCGAAATCTATAAATTTGGTCCCAAATTGTAGATTAGAATGTTATCTATAATTTGAAACCAAATTGATAATTTTTGAACCAATATTGACCGAGCAGTAGTTATTTTTCCATCTTGCCCGAATGTCTTCCTTGCTTGAACAGCATGATCTTGCTGATAATACATAGCAATGTGTACATATACTTTAGTTCTCTTTCTACCTGTCTATCTTTGTCGGATACTGGCCGGTGTACCTGCCTCCATCTTTGTCGGTCAGGTACCTGCACATACCGGCACGCCGGTACATGGAACCGGTTCTTGGCCATTTAAAAGCGTGATCGGTTGCAAGGAAAGTGGACGCAGTAACCTTTGTACGCCCGCTATATCATATTACTTCTTTCAAGTTGTTGTTGTTGATGTGGTTTTTATTATTATTTTCCTCCTCCTCCTCTTCTTCTTCTTCTTCTTCTTCTTCTTCTTCTTCTTCTTCTTCTTCTTCTTCTTCTTCTTCGTACCCATCGGTACCAAATAATATGGCACAACAACGAACGTCAATATGCATGATACAACTAGTTAACTTAATTCTTTATTACCAGAGAGCAGGTCCTGTACAAGAAAAATTCAATAATTTGATTACCTTCCCTCTACTTCTATTCTCTATTATTAAGGTTTTATTCTCTCTAGTTATTCCAGATATTTCCAATATATTCTGTCCAAGCAAAGAAGCCCCTCTGGCAATATGAGAAAATGACTCCAGCTCTGTCAATATTGATTCAAAGAATATTGATTTGGTCTCAAATTATAGATCAGAATGTTTCCTACGATTGAAATCAAATCAATAATTGACCAATATTGACCAAGCTGGAGTCATATTCTTATCTTGCCAGAGAGTCTTCTTTGCTTGAACAGAATTAAACATAGATGCATGGAATTGAGAAAGGAATCTGATTCTGATTCTAATGATTCTCATAATTCCTCCAATACTCAATGATCAAGTCAGGAGTCAATAGCCTTACATGATACAGTAACGGTCTATGAGTATCTCTTCAGAGTAGCGTTATACTCAGCGAGTTATACGGTAACGGTATGAAAAACTTTCTACTCTGCAGTATAATTATCCTTTCTAGTGCTCTCGAGTCTAGAGGCTTGAAAGTGTCTAATGAACCACTCATTATTGAGGATGACATCTCCTGAATAAATTTGCAGGTACAGTCTGTCGAAGCAAAGAAGACCCCCTGGCAAGATGGGAAAATGATTTCAGCTCGGTCAATAATTGTTCAAAAATCATTAATTTGTTCTCAAATTGTAGGAAACATTCTGGTCTACAATTTGAGACCAATTCAATGTTTATTGAACCAATCTTGACCGAGTTGGAGTGATTCTCTCATCTTGCCAGAATGTCTTCTTTGCTTGGACCGTCTATAGTAGTTATTCGTTGTTCTCTTTCAGACTACAGTTGAACTTTTTTAAACAACTTTATTCATCTTTTATAACGTCGAACATCACTTTCTTTTTTTAGTTGATCAATATTTCTATCACATATCTTGTTCAGTAGACGTTATTTCTCATTAAAAAATCCATTTATGTGATATTTATATCGAAAATCCAATAATCCAATTACAGTATCAAGAAAATCTCATTCTATTGTTGTGAAACTGTGCAACTCCTATCGTTTTTACTACGAAGCGTATTGAACTTAGTTCAATAAAAGAAAGAAAGAGAAAAAGAATCAAGAGATAGAAGAAAGAGGATTCAAGAGAGGGTGATGAACTAGGAAAAAAGAAAAGAAGAGAGGATAAGGGAAGGAAATCCAAGACAAAGATAAAAGAATACAACAGTTGAAGGATCTAATTTTCATACTATAATCTATAATCTTTTCATACTATAAGTTGAAGAGGGGGCTCTTATGCCTCAACTTCGCCCACAACACTTTATGTAATGTACAAAGTGAAAAATAAAGACTTTTTTCTATCTATCTATCAGCTATCTATCTATATTGAATGTTGAATAATGAGATGTCATCTATTATCAAAATGAAAATACTTTTGTAATTCCTATTATCCTGGAGTATTGAGCTGGAACATGAGAAGTTTGATAATGAAAGTAAAGTGCTTCTAAGCCCTAATAAGAGTAGAACCAGTGTAGAACTGTGAAGAAAGTATTTTTGAAAGTACAAAAACTACTAAAATACTGAGTTCTACTTATGAAAGCTTTAAAGAGGTATCTTATACAGATATTTTGATCCTGAAACAAAGAAGACACTGTACAAGGCAGCCAAATGAAAGTTAAGAGACCTCCTATTTTGAAACTTTATCTTCTTCTTCTTCTTCTTCTCCTAGTCGTTTTCTTTTTATGTTCTTCTTTCACCTTCTTCAATTTTTTTCCAATTTCTACAAAGCATCCCCCATATCAGGTAACAGGTATCCAGTTTCCAGTCCATTCATTTTATGATCTAGTACCTGAAAGACATTCTGGCAAGATGGAAAAATGATTCAGCTCGATCAATATAGTTCAACAATCATAAATTTGGTCTCAACTTATATATCAGAATGTTTCCTACAATTTAAGACTAAATTCATAATTTTTGAACCAATACTAATCCACCTGGAGTAATTTCCCCATCTTGCCAGGAAATCTTATTTGCTTGGACAAACTATAATATGGATTTGAAAAGGTGTGAACACATAGTCTGTCCAAGCAAAGAAGACCCTCTTGCAAGATGAGAAAATGACTCCAGCTTGGTCAATATTGGTTAAAAAATTATAAATTTGGTCTCAAATTGTATATCAGAACGTTTTCTACAATTTGAGACCAAATTGATAAATTTTGAACCAATATCGACCGAGCTTGAGTCATTCTCCCATCTTGCCAGAGGGTCTTCTTTGCTTGGACAGACAATACCTGCAAGATGAAAGATTGCCTGATTTCATCTCAGTTTACTGGATCTTAGTTGAATCCTGAACTGATCAGAAGCAAACAGGAAGCGTCGTATTTCCTTTCGAGAGAAATCTAGTCTGCGGCTCAATTCCCTTTTCATTTCAATCAACAGTCGATTCCCGTTCAATTTATCCATTTCAGTAGTGCCCATGAAGGAAATGAATCTCGTTTTCCTCTTTCTCTTGTGCTTAATTCCTTCTTATTTTCCTCTTTCTCTTGGGTTCCATTCCTTCTTCATCATTATCTATTTTGGTTCTCTTTATTAATTTTTTTCTAAAATTTGTTTTTATGATCCTTCTCTTAGAAGTATTTTTTGATTCTATTGTTTGAGTTTTTCTCCTCTTTCTCGCGTCTATTTTCAATTACTAAATATTCTATTATACTATTCTCTTCTTCTTCTTTTCTTCTTTCCTACCTTAATATTCTGCGTCATTTTCTCTTCTATTCAAAATATTTATCAATTTCAAATTATACTACATCTTAATCTTTCTTCTTATCCCACTTTCTATCAGTCTCATTCTACTTGGCTCTGTTTATCGTTCTATTCATTCACTCATTTCCCGTCTTCGTCTTTTTTCTTCTCCCACCTCTTACCCTATTCTTCTTTCACCATCTATTTCTTTCCATAGGCTTCTATTGATCCATTTCTTCATCCTATGCTTTTACGTCATAATTCACCCTCTTCATATTTATTTTCATACTTTTCTCTTTCTTCTATTCCTTTCACGTTCTTTTCCCCTTCCCCCCTTCCTTTTACGTTCTTTCTCCTTCCAAATCCTTTATTTCTTCTCCCTACATCCTCTTTCCCTTTTGCTCATTTGAAACATTCTCCTAATCAACTCATTTACGTTTTCTTATAGTTTACTTCTTCTTCAGCGTTCTTAATTATTTCTCTTCTCCATTCTCTTCCTCATGGTTCTTTTAATTTTCCTTCTCTTTCTCGATTCATACTCCTTCGCCTGCTTTCTTTTTATTTCCTCATCTTCATATTTTTATATTCATCTTCATATATTTTGTTCATCTTTCTTGTCATCTTTTATTTTCCTGTCAATTTTAATCAGTTGAACCTCCTTATTCATATTACCTCCTCTCAGTCTTTCCTTAATCTCAGGGCTACTTCTTATCACTGTTTTTCTTATTTTAATAATTGTCGAAGTACCTTTTTTGAATTATTTTTCCAATGCATTACATGTTTCAACTAATTATAGTCATTTTCAAATGCAATTACCTCCTCTTATTCCAATATCCTTGTTCGTCTCTTCCATGCTTTCCCCAATCTTTCTCTCTTCTACTTCCTCTCCTTTTTCTCATTCTTCTTTGTTTCAGTCTCCTACTATTTTTCCTCATCAATCTTTTCTAACCTTTCTTTACCTCATCCTCCTTCTCCTCATTTAACTTCTTCTCCCATTCCTCCTCTTCTTCCACCTCCTCCTCCTCCTCCTCCTCACATTCATCCTCCTACTCCTCCCCATACACCTGTTCCTCTGCCCCCTTTCGAAAAGTAGACAACTTCCTTTCCCCCCTTATCAGTAGAGGCGATAAAAACTAATGCCAGGGTGTGGCCGTTTAATGGCCAAAGTAATGGCTGAATGATGGCTGGAGATGAGTTTGATGGACATGTTTGTGTACGTGCGTTATAGCCTAGAACGGAGCTTCCTTGTTGATTCTCTACTTTATTCACTTATGGTAGATATATTGCCATAGTTTCTAATGCTTTTTTTCTCATATGGTCTGTCCAAGCAAACAAGACATTCTGGCGAGATGAGAAAAATACTCCAGCTTGATCAATATTGGTTCAAAAATCATTAATTCCCTCTCAAACTGTGAATCATAATGTTTTCTTCAATAGGAGCTAAATTTATAATTTTTGAACCAATATTGTCCGAGCTGGAGACATTTTCCCATCTTGCCAGAATGTCTTCTCTGATAGGCAGACTATATCAGAGTTTATTTTCTCTGTTATCAGTGCATATTTGCTACATTATGTACATTTGGGTTAAAAATGTAGAGAACATTCTGATCTACAATTCGAGACCTACAATTAGATCTTCAAATTGAATTAGGCTACGCCAAATTCTTGTCTCCCCACCAGTTTTTAATTTTGCCCAATATCAGGCAGTAATGGAACAACCTTCTTGTAAAATCTTTGGGTTTTTTCAAGTGTTTTGTAGTAATGGTAACCCATGGAAGCCTACCTTTACTACCCATTCTTGTAATGATGAGAAATGTTTCCGGGAATTCTTTGTTACGAAGATTTTTCACTTTTCCTAATAATCGAAGGTTTACACTTATTTGTGTTTTATTTTAGTATAAAACATGCAATATTTATGTGAAATTTGCAGAGACGTAACAACTCCCCATCGAAATGAGGAAAATGTTGGAAATATTTCAATGAGAATTGAGAACCACATTAATATAAAAGTTGGAACGATCAATGTTCAAGAATTGAAATACAAGATTTCATTGATGTTGCTTTCCATGACGAAATACTTATCAACCCTTTACGACTTATCAACCCTTATCAACCCAAGTAGAAAACGACTTGTATTTCAATTCAAATTAAGTAAATCACTTACTTTTGGCATAGGGAACAAGTTGTTCCCCTGGTGGCAGGCTGATGAAGCTCCTCTTCAGGAGTGAAATGCATCCCACTTCACTATCAAAAGTAAGTGATTTACTAAATCTACATTGAAATACAAGTCGTTCTCTACTAGGCCTATATAAACAAGATTTCGTTCGTGGAACAAAAAAATCTTATAATCTTATAATCAACAATCTTATGAAAGTAACACCTATTTGTTTATAGGAGTGCTATGTCATAGTTTTGCATTTCCTATTCATGATCCCTAGCCTGAATTCAAGTATCCATGCTTTTTAATAGAGGAAGACTTCACAAATCATCTCTCCAATTCAATTTCAATCTTTGGAATATATATTTGACGAATTCAATCGTGTGGGATCTTAAATGAAATATGTGTTATTTTTGTGTTTGGTTCTATGAAATTTGAAGAGATTCACCAAAATTCCAATTCAATATTAACTACCACAATAATTTCCCAACATGGGAAATTGTGGTTATGTCGGCTGTGGAACTTCTTCGGAACTCCCCACAAAATGAGCCTTACGAAATAATAATAATAATAATAATAATAATAATAATAATAATGAAATATGGAGTGAGTGTAAAATAACAAAACAAATTTACAGTATGAAACTTGTAGCCTATAAAATATGGGACCTACAAAACTTCAAATAATTAAAATCAAAGTACCCTTCTTTAAATATTTAAAAAAGGATACTTTGATTTCAATTATTTCAAGTTTTAATGAATACAGTAGCCCTAAGAGAAAATAAGTATGGGACCTACATTGTGTTCTCTACATAGCTGAATATATCGATTCAGCTTGTACTGAATATTAATATGCAGAACTCTTACTTCCTGCTGAAATTCTTTTCAACGAAATATAGATCAAGAGAACGTATTCTAATGCAGGCTAAACGGTTGAATAGAGAAGAGAACAATGGAGTTAAGGAGGCTGAAAAAAGAGAAGAATATAAAATATGGCCGTGACTGGTACTGTGGTACACCGCACGTTTAACACGCACTCAAATGTGAAGAGCGAGGAGAGAAGGAAGAAGAAAATGGAGAAGAAGAGGAAAAAGAAGAAGGCGGAGAAGAGGAGGAAAAAGAAAAAAATGGAAGGGAAGAGAATGACAAAGAACCCCTATTCCAATTCCTATATACCGCTCTTAGTAGGCCATGAAAAGTTCTCATGAATAATAATGTAAGTAGTGATAAGTGAAAGAATCTAATTTAATATAGAGCTCGGAAACAATAAAAAATTGTAGAGAAGTTTTTTCATATTGAATATAGGCTACATAAATAATGCCTAAGCTTATGTAGGCTATATCATATTGATACACTATTGTGTAAGGCAATATTGCGTTCTAATTGAATAAGAATTATTGTGTTCGATTACTTATATCAATAATTGAGATCGATAACGGAAATTCGTTCTGGGAATAATATTCATGAACTTTTTACCCAATAGAAGTTTTATTTTCACTCTTTTAGGAGTCAGAATGGATTGATTTGGAGCACAACTTTGTTTTTGTAGGGGATGGAAAAAATAAATTGTGACTGATTCGAGTACCAAACAATGACCAATTAATATCTAAAAAATTATTAATAATAGGCTACTAATGTCGGTCGCTGTTATTATATTATTAAATTGAATAATTGGATTTCCTTTTGGTTAATCATTTTATTTATCCCTTATTTATAAAAAGGATGAGAACAACAGGAATATAGTCCAAACCTGGTTTTAGAGTCTATTCAAGCCATCTTCTAAATAATACCCATAATACCAGTTCACCCATATAATAATACCCACAATACCATAATACAAAGACACAATACATAATATATTCGAGTAACAAAGAGTGACATAGTAGTTAGAAGATATGATAATAATAATAATAATAATAATAATAATATAGCAATTTTCAACAAGCATAAAAAGTATTGGAAAAGTAGAAGAGAATGGGAACAGAACACAGAGAGATGAATTGCAGGGCCTAGATTGAAAATGCTAGACAGCAAAAGCAAAAAGGTTGAAGGTACTAACAGGGAAGGTTTAAGGGTCTAAATCCCTTAAACAAGCAAGTTCCTTTAAACAATGGAAAGGAAAAATCAACGACAATCATCCGGATAATCCTCACTTCAAACCTTTTGGCATTGTTCCCAGAAAATGATTGAAAGTAGGTCAACATTTCCAAAGTAAGGCCAGTTTGATTCATAAATAAAGCAGCTTGAATATCGAAGGATTTATCTTTTGTACACAGCTTGAAGATCTGGACTGTTTCAGAGAATAAATCGTTTTTTTGTTTGAAATTTTGAGAAGCGTTTAATTATTTAGTAAGCTTGCGACGGTAATCTCTTTTTTATTCTCCGATTTCAATATTTCGGCTTGAAAGAAGCTTAAACTCAGCTTGTATGATATTCTTCATTAATCATTTTACAGAAGTTCATAAAATGACTCAACGTTATACTACGTCGATATAGTGTAAAATTTATTAGTTTGTAAAACAAGAAATGCTGATACCAAAATGTTAGGCTATTTCGACTGTCTCTTGAACGTAATGTAACCTAATAACAGATCATGTAAAACATTAAATGACTCTTCTAATTCTAAAGCTTTAAAATAATGATTTAAAGCTAAATGACAACTCAAAGTTACAACATCAGCTGTTGGAGCGCACAAGGGGCAGCCGAAACCGCATAACGTTTTGGCGTACCTAGCTATACGTACTACGTAGATATAGTAACTTATGAATAAATAGTAAAATGATCCTTTTTAGTTTATAAATAAGTGCAGAGATGAATTGAAAAACCCGTAATTCATGCCAAACTTTTGTGAAGAATAGTTCAATAATGTTTTTCATGAGTTCAATTTCATTCCTAAGCTGAGTTAGCTAAAAACCTCTCTCTAGGGTCTAGGCTAGATAGTCTACACTCACGATTTCAACAAGTACCTCTGGCGGCTCGTGCCCACGAAACAGGTGAAGTGCTGTACAGTAAAAGATACGATACATTTCACCTGTATCGTGGGTGCGAGCCGCCAGTGCACTATTTAGAAATGGCAGAATTATATTGGAGCTCGCAGCTTTCCAACCTCACACTTCATCTTCATAATTAATCATCTTCTCTGCAACCGGATTCTGATAGAAGAAAAAGTTGTTCGCTAATATTATTGCGATCAATGATTTGTCACAAGGATGATTGCTGATACAAATCCGCGCAAGCTGAGAAGAGACGTCGATAGTATGTAAAGTATATTGCAATGGAGTATCTTCTCAGCTTACGAAGTTACCTATATACAATATAGTTACCTATATACAAGCGCGAGCTGAGAAGGCACGCCGTTAGAATGTAAAGTATATTGCAATGGCGTATCTTCTCAGCTTGCGAAGTTACCTATACGAGAACCAATAAATATGAGTGATCGATCTTTTAATATCATACTGGAAGTTGCGCGTTTACATCCGTTCCAGTTGGATGAAAACTGAGAGCAAGTGGGCTACTCTACTCTCTACTTGCACTAATAAATTTCACTGTTGTAAGACTGTCCAAGCAAAGAAGACATTCTGGCAAGACCGGAAAATGACTCCAGCTCGATCAATATTCGTTCAGAAATTATAAATTTCATCTCAAATTGTAGATCAGAATGTTTCCTACAATTTGAGACCAAATTTATAATTTTTGAACCAATATTGATTGAGCTGAAATCATTTTACCGTCTTGCCAGAATGTCTTCTTTGCTTGGACAGACTATCAACAGCTTTTCATGAGACTTACAAAAGCTGGCTAGTATACAGTTGTTATACTTTCACTTTCGTTGGTTGGTGGCCACATAGTGTATTGAACTCATACTTTCAAGTTCTTTAGAGAGGGTATTATTCCAAAATTATTAATAGTTTCTACAAGTTCTAAATCTGTCTATATTCAGGAAGTTCACTTTCACCTTGTTCAGTATTGATTTGGTTGGTTAGTGAATTGATGCCAAATGAAAAGATAAGATAATGTCACTAGATCTATTAGAAATTGAGATACCGGTTTCGGATTATCAATCTCTGGTAAATTTATAATTAAATACAGAGCTTAATTAATATAATTGAAAGTGAAGAGCACCAGTATTTAAACTAACAGTCAAGCACCGCTATTGGTAGATGCTTGAACCAATCACAGTGAACGTCTGCCATTGACCTAGACAAGCCCCTCCCCGATTAGCCCACGATTCACACGTTACAAAATGGCGATTCAAAACAAACATTCAGGAATTGTGAGATTCTAATTGAGATTAGAAACATTCTAATCGGTGAGATTAGATAAGCAACGTGCCTCTACCACCACTGTAGTAACGGTGACCGGCTCCTCTGAATTCAATTCATGAGCCTCAAAAATCGCTTCCCGGTGGTTCGGAACCCACCTAAAGCAGTAGGTCCATTCATCTCTCATCATCATCCTTCCATTACCCACGCACAGGCCCAAGAGTCCATGTGGGCATCACCCTCAAAAAAAAAAAAAAATTATCAATAGCACTGTTTGGCCGTTTTTATAAATTCTGGTGCTCTTTACTTGAAGTTTTAGTTAACTAGAGATTGATTATGGAGTAGCAAGATATAGACAATAAGTAAACCAGAGTGTTTAGCAAAAAATTGATAATGGTTTAGGAACCGAAACCAGTATCTTGTTTTTTATAAATCTCTGGTTTGACAATATCATTTTATTTACAATTAATATGGGAAACTACCACAATATCACCTTCATAACTACTCAACAAGTGAAATTATATATTAATCGAGATACGTTTCACAAAATTAAATTAATAATTTATAAAAAAATGCGACCAAGACTTGCTTAGTAAGACAATTAGAGCAGGGTAAACAGTATAATAACATCAAATTTATTGAATTGCATCAAATATTCTCCCGGTGAACAGAGAATATGTTCACAGAATACATGAACTTCTTCCTAGCGTATTTAAGTTTTTCGTGATTGGGATTATATTTATTTTCAAGCGCTTAAGAAGAGAAAAAGAACTTATAAGAGTTATCTATTATTATAAAGTTATTATATTATTATTATTTTTTTTTAATAATAATAATAATAATTATTATTATTATTATTATTACTATTATTAGTTATAATTATTATTGAGTGATTCTATTATCGCCTAAATTTTTCATCGACCTCTTCCACATTCCAACATTCCAAGTTCGTTTTAAATCCCCGATGGTTTCTAAATATAGCAAAGCACACTTCCTGAAGGGTGGCGTGTTAGTGTGAACGTGACCGTCTGATCAAGTGTATTTCTAAAACGTGTCTGAGTCAATATCGTGAAGGGCTTCTGAATATTCTGAAACGTTTTAGTTGAGAACTTCAGCACTTATTCAACATTGTTTACAGACAAGATTGCTAAGTTCTGGCAAAATGTCAAGAATACAAACTATCCTGATAGTCATGCTAATCACGTGAGTAAGAAGTTTGCATGGGAAGATAAAGGCTGAACACGTGAACAGTGAATAGTGGTAAAATCCATCCAAGTAAAGAAGACATTCTGACAAGATGGGAAATGACTCTAGCTCGGTAAATATTAATTTATTTATTTATTCTGTAGATGAATTACAATAAAGGGTTAAAACACTTTTAAAGGTTAATGTTGGTTCCAGAATGAATTTTTTTCAATCTAAAATTGTAGTAAACATACTGATCTACAGTTCAAGACCAAATTTATGCTTTTTGAACTAATATTGACCGAGCTGAAGTCATTCTCCCATCTTGCTAGAATTTCTTCTTTGCTTGGACTGACTATGAATATATAATACTTGACCTAATAGCTCAAGGTACCTATGTCTATCTTCAGAACTTCAATGCCTTTATATCTAGATTTTAAAAATTTAAGATGTAGAGCAGAACAATAACAGTAAAAATTATAGCTTGAAGGAACTAGTTATTTTTTTACAAGTGTATTTACTAATATCGCGATATTTACTAGGTAATGTCGTGATTTTACTATATTTTTACGAGATATTCACAAGATAAAAGATTGAAAAAAGTTACAATAAGCAAATAACAATATACCTACTAATATCCCAATACTCTTTGGTTATAGTTACTTATAGATAGTAAAACTTGGAATGTTTACTCTGAAATTTAATAGATCATTGGAAGCCGGTTACAGCAAATGTTACCTCAATAGTATAGTGCATTATTATCACGATACTGCTTTGTATTACAATATACAATACTGAAATACAGTGATTTTAACGTGTTGAAATTTAGTGCTCTGAATTTCAATTCAAAATTAATTAATATTTTCGACCATGATCAATTGATTTTGTGAAGTGTTACAGTTTTAATGTTTAATTGTGTTTTATAAAAAACTGTTTTAAAGTGTAAAAGTACTAGAGCCTACATGGTTCTCCATCTTCCCATCTAGGGAAATATAGGTTTTATGGAGCAACCCTTGGGTCTCCCCACTATTGAAAGACATATATGCTGAATAATAATACTAATTGTACTTTAATGCTTCCTTTATCTTAGGGCTACTTGATTACTGTTTTAGATGATCGCAGTACCCTTTTTCAATTATTTTCAGTCATGCATGAATAGGAATAATTGAAAAAGAGTACTGCGATTAACATTTAGAACAGTAATTGTACTTTGTAATTTCCAACACCAGCTCTGCAAGAACAAGACTAATGGAACATTCTTTCTTTGAGAGATTAATAAAGAAACAATAGGTCAACCGCAATATCAAAATTGTTTATGAAAGAATCATATGAAAAATGCGAATGCGTGCCTATGGAAAGTTCATTAATTAAGAAACTTAATTAATTAAGTAAATTAATGAATTGAATAAACTTAATTAAAAAAGTTCATTGATTACATAATCAATAATGTCCAATAAGCAAAGTGCAAATTCCAGCTTATCATGAATGTATTTTTAAAAATCTCCATTTTTTCAGGCATGTCACATACAATACCAAAGAGGAATAAAAGCTAAATGCGATCTATGAAAAGAGAGAAGGTAGAAGATTTTAATGATTGGAAGAGAAATGGATTAAAGAAGAAGAGGTGGAAAAAGCTGATTTTTTCAGAAGAAAAGGACAAAGGAAAAACGTGAAAGAAGTGTTTATAAGAAGAGAGGTTAAAATAGATGAGAGCTTTTTATCACGTGCTCACATGGAATGATATAGTACAAGAAAAGGATATACAGTAGTATAAAGGAGATTAATGAGATGAATAAAAGAGAAAAGAAACAATCTAAGAGCTTCTGAAACGTATAATAAGGATACGGAAGAGGAAGATGGATGAAAATTTATAAGAAAGAGAGAATGTGTAAGAAATCAAGAGAATAGAGAAGAGATTGAAGTTGAGAAAGCATTTTTAAAGAAGAATATGAAATCATGCTCGTATTGAACGCATCGCTCGAACGTATTGAACGAACTGCTTGTGTTGAACGCCTCAAAAGCATGCTTGCACTTCAAGAAAAGTAAAAATCGCTTCATATACTCGTAAAAAAGGAATGAATGGAATAAAGTATGTGAAAGGAAGATAGGAGATAGATACCGTACATAAGAAAGAGGAAGAAATAATGAGTAGCACTGGCGGCTCGTGCCCACGAAACAGGTGAAGTGCTATACAGTAAAAGATAAGGGCACTTCACCTGTTTTGTGGGTACGAGCCGCCAGTGATGAGTAGCTAAGTTCTTTTTGAAACGAGAATATGCACGGAACGCAAGCTTGCATTGATCGTAGTCCAATACAAATGAGAATAACTATACAAATAGAAAAGAAATATGAATAAAAATACAGTATATACAAGAGAGATGCAAGAAAAAGATGTAGAAGATGGATGCCGTATATAAAAAGAGAGTAAGAAATGTTGAGAAGAAGGAAGCTGAGTGCTTTTGAGAAGAATGCGTGTTGCATGGAACGTGGTACAGTGTATTATTGATTTGTATTCAACCTACACAACCTACATGTCTTGTCCACACGTTACAACCCCCCAACACCCTCTCCCACACATTGAATGTGGATAATATATGTTGAAAAACCTCCCTCAAACTCATCTCCAACACGGAAGTGATATATTATAAACCATGCCACAACACACATCTTTATACTGTACCAGTATACTAACAAGAACAATAATACAAACAACCAATCTTTAAAAACTGATACAGAATATTTATAGTGAATAAACTATTATAGTGTATAGGGTGAACACATCACCTTCACAACTACTCAACAAGTAATATTGTTACTTGTTTTATGAAGTTTGTAATTGTTACTTGAGCGTTTTTTGTAATACTTGGATTACTCAGAATAGTTTTTTTCTCAACTCTCTGCTTTTCACAATTTGTTCAACTTTCAGTAACAGTTACCCAGTTCTGGATTCCAGTTATCCAGTTCCAGTTCGCATTTATCCATTTCCAGTTCTCAGTTATCCAAATCCAGTTATCAGTTATCTAGTTTCAGTTCTCAGTTACCCATTTCCAGTTCTTATAGTTATCTGTTCCAGTTCTTGGTTATTCAGTTCCTGTTCTCAGTTACCCATTTCTAGTTCTTAGTTATTCAGTCCAGTTCTCAGTTATGCAGTTCCAGTTCCAGTTATCAGTTATCCAGTTCCAGTTATTAGTTTCAGTTCTTGGTTACCCATTTCCAGTTCTTATAGTTATCCAGTTCCAGTTCTCAGTTATCCAATTCCAGTTCTCAGTTATCAAATTCCAGTTATCAATTATCCAATTCTTGTTATCAGATATCCAGTTCCAGTCATCAGTTACCCATTCCCAGTTCTTAGTTATCAGTTCTAGTTCTTGGTTATCCATTTTAAGTTCTCAGTTATCCGTTCAAGTTCTCAATTATCCATTTCCAGTTCTCTGTTATCCATTTCCAGCTCTCAGTTATTCAGTTCCAGTTCTGAGGAGGGAAAAAGGGTTTGTTAGAAAAGAGGGCAAGAGATTTCAGAGGAGGGGCTCGAAAAGAGGGATTTCAATTGAACAACCCTTCTGACAAGATGTGAGGGGGAAGCTGGACGTTCTATATTGAGAGATTCTGTCATCAGGGGACCATTCCCTGGACATTCACGACAGTAGGACAGTATTCCGTCCTTTTTCATAAGTGATAGGCTACTCCTCATGTCACTAACATTCGAGTTGAAGAAGATTCTTGTATTATTTCTCTCCATGAGGGATTCTCTATGTGAATGTAGGTTTTTAAGGAGATGGAAGAATGGTGAAAAGAGAAAAAGATTCGAATGGAAAGAGAGAGGGGGGAGAGAGAGAGAGAGAAAAAAAAGAGGACATATCTAAAAGAGGTTTTCGTGGATATGGAAGAATGGTGAATAGAGGAATAGATTAGAATGGAAAGAGAGAGAGAAAAAAGAGGACATATCTAAAAGAGGTTTTCGTGGATATGGAAGAATGGTGGAAAGAGAAAAAGAATAGAATAGAAAGTGAGAGAGGGGGAAAAAAGAGGATATATTGATAGATGGATCATGGATGGATTCATATAAAGCTATGTGAGAACTGATGAGAAAATGACTCCAGCTAGGTCAATATTGGTTCAAAAATTAAAAACTTAAAAAACAAAAATTGAAAAGTTGGTCTCAAATTGCAGAGCAAAATGTTTTCTAAAATGGAAGACCAAATTTATGATTTTTGAACCAATATTGTTAGAGCTGTAGTCATTTCAATCGAATGTCTTCTTTGCTTGACCAGAATGGCGTGTCTTCTCAAATAATGCATGATACAGCCCTTTTAAATAAGATATATCATGTAACGAACATAGAGTGTATTCACGTATACGACTAAATATGTCTTGTGAGAGAAAATTAGGTATCAGTTGAATTTAGTTGATAGAAAGAACGTTGTTGATTCGAGTTAAAAAAACATGCTTGAAAAACATTGAAATCAGAAGAGAGAATACTATGATTTATGAGTTTTAAAATTGATAATTTGGGCTCTATCTCCTTCAAAAGACAACATGCAATTGATGTAAACTGGTTGGTAGAACTTGATGATCAACTACAACAGAACAGGCCAACGTAGCAGTATAAGTACTAAGTCCTGCCCAAGTCTATTATTCTATACAAGGATGAATAGATTTGAGAATCAAGATGATTGTTGTAGCCATCTTCATCATGATCGTGATCATCATCATCATCATCATCATCCAGGGCCCTCGCGTGGGGTGTGCGGAGTGTGCGACCGCACAGGGCGCCCCGGCCAAGGGGGCACCGCGGCGGCCAGGGAAAAACGGAAATTTTAGAAATTTCAATTGGGCAATTAGAATAACTTTTCCACTATTTTATTAAATACTTATTTTCAGCAACAGCTTGAATCCACAAGAAATTCATTCATTGTAATGGAATGGTCAATTGAAAAACCACGATCAATGTATAAGCAATGCTTCATACAATGCTTGCTCCAAATTTAATTATTCTATGGTTGGCTGACAACCAATCACAAGCCATTTCCCGATAAAAACTCCACCATATAATAATAATATAATACTATATTTTTACCGAATTGTTGTAGTTTTTCAAACTTTTCTGGCAAGAGGACGGTGTTAGATGATTAATAGTTTGAGTTCTATTTCATTATATTCATCGTGTGAAAAATAGAATTAATGAGTAGCTTATAAGATAAATAAGATGGGAGTGCAATATTATATTTTCATCTCATTTAAGTTACATGATAAAACTATTGAGTCTAGTGTTCTATAATGATAAATTCTTCAATCAGCCTGAGTCTTAAATTCTATGAATAAATTCAGCTTATCAATTCGATCTTATCAGCCTGAATACATGAATCAATATTATATTAGCACAAGATTGTCAATAGTAGATCAGCGTGATTTTTTGTGTATGATACACCATCCATCATTTTCTTGCTAGCAGCCATTTTCTTAGACAGAACTCACAGAACTCTGACAACCAATCAGAAAAGAGAAGGCGGGGCATGAAGGCGTGTCCAATTCAAATCTGAAACATCAACCGTCAACTGCTTCCATCTACTGGTTGAATTTGGAAACTTTCCTAACCAATGTTTTTGGCCATTTTGATTGTAGGCGGAGCTTGGAGGCGTGTTCACCCTATTGCTACTGCCATCTGATGGCTGAATTCGGAACTATTTCGAATGTTATTCAAGAAAGTTAGGTAGAGCAGTGAAAATGGCTAAAATCTTAAATTAACTTGTTATTGAGTTTCTGATTTTTGTCAAGACATCTTTATTTCCAGTGGAATGAAATATCTATGATGACTTACAATATTTTCATTTGAAGAATTTATTAATCCCTTCCTTATTTGCTTTTATGCAAACGAATAAAATAAGCTAATCAATAATTAAATGTTCAATATTTTAATGATAGAGTACGGTACAATGTGACAGTTTTGCTCAATGAAGATAGCCTTGAGTTATTTTTTATTAATTCCTGTAGACTTCTGCTTATCACGTATCCAATACATCAAAATACAAAACAATACGTTAGGCAATACAATAAGGAAGTCCCTATAATCCTTTTTGCCACACCACATGCAAAATTGGGATTGCTTATGAGAAAAATGTGAACATGCAAGGCAGCTTAAATCATGTTTGGCTTTGAATATATTATAATATGTTGGATTGCATTCGTCTGGTAATAAGGGGGGGGGGGTAAGCCTGCCAAAACCTCGCACAGGGCGCCAAAAAACCACGTGAGGGCCCTGTTATCATCATCATCATCATCATCACATCATCATCATCTTATTCTTCTTTTTCTTCTTCTTCTCCTTCTTCTTCTTCTTCTTATTCTTCTTCATCATCTTCTTCTTCTTCTTCTTCTTCGACCTTTTTCAAAGGTTCATAGTAGCCTTCTTCATTTAAATAGATGATGATGATAATGATGATGTTGATACTGTACCGGGTCAAAGTGTACAGATAGGCCATTAGGTCAAGGCCATGCATTATGGTTTATAGTTCCCACTCAATTATAGCTACATTAACAGACTTCACTTCTATTATCTTTGTTCAAAACTCAAGCATTGAAGCTTCAAAGTATCCAAGCAATTATCAAGCATTGAAAGTCATGATATTGAATACAAAATTCTTCTAAATGTATCCTTTTTGTCTAGGGCCACTATCAATTCATGTTAATAGATATAAATCGAAATCACATCACTCTTCTAGTATCTAGTATTTTTTAGTGTTCAAATAACGATCACAAATAACAATAACCCAGCTTTAGTGATCTTGAATAGTTCAAGAATAGACTCTATATGTTTTGGATAGTCAAAAATAATATACTACAAGGGTTTATTATGAATAAGAGAGTTTGATTTTGAGAATATAAACATTATATTCAATATAATGAAAGATCGATAGATACAATTAAATAAATCAAATACCCTTTATAATCTTAAAAAGTATTATTTTTACCCTGACATGTTTCAAGCTTTAGCCCATTTTCAATATCGAAAATGTAGCTGAAAATGGGCTGAAGCTCAAAACATGTCTGTGTAAAAATAATACTTTTTAAGTTTATAAAGGGTATTTGATTTTTTAAATTCTATCTATCGATTATTTCAAATAGTCCTAAGTTCGAAGTTCAATTTTTAATGAAAGATTTGTTTTGTTTATGAGGGTGAAGCCCACATGAGCTCTTAGGCTTGTGCGTGGGTAATGAAATGGATGATAGATGACGACTACTTTTTTTTTATGTAGTCGGGACCGACGGCTTATCGTCTCCTCCGAAAGACGGGGTGGCCGTATTTATGTGATTGTGCTGTGGTCAAAAATTGTTTCCCCGCTTGGGACTTGAACCAGGGTCCACCTGGTTATCAGACCGGCGCTTTACCACTCCGCCAACGAGCCACCCAAACATAGCATCATACATAACTAGGTATAGTCTTAGCCAAATTAGCCTATTAGCCAAATTGAAGACTCACCAAATACGCGAATGGATTACGTCTGTCTGTCGGTGTTACAATGATAATGAATTCTTCGACTCATCCTCACGTAACATGCGTTACTTAACCTGCACCATCTATTGTAATGCTGATTATCTATCCTAGACATAACATAACACTGCCTAAAGCCAGAGCTGAAAGACAGTGAAAGCCTTTATAATAATAGAAGGAGGATTAGCAATCCACAACATGATATTAGTGATAGATAAGATTATAGTACAGAATATAGGTTTAGTTACGTGGGAGTTATGGTATAAGAATAGGAGAATGGTAGTACAATAGGTTCAAGAGTTTAGGTTCATTTAGAAGATTAAGTGGATGCTAGTAAATAATAGCATTTCCTCAATCTCAGGCCTACTTTTATCACTGTTTTTTATTTTAAATAATTATCAAAGTTGAAACATGTAATGCATTGAAAAAATAAAGCAAAAAAGGTACTTTGATAATTATTTAAAATAAAAAAACAGTAAAAAAAACAGTATAGGCTCATGAGAAGTCTGTCCAAGCAAAGAAGACATTCTGACAAGATGGGGAAAATGACTCCAGCTGCCAGCTCAAGCAATAAATTAAAAAAAAATGGTTCAAAAATAATGAATTCGGTCTTAAATTGTAGGAAACATTCTGAAGGAATCATTCTACAATTCGAGACAAATTTGAGATAATTTTTGAACCAATAATGATCGAGCTGGAGTTTTTTCCAATCTTGCTAAAATGTTTTCTTTGCTTGGACAGACTATTCATTATTGGATTAATAAATCAAATGAAAAATCGAATACCCTTTTTTAAAAAACTTTAGAGGTACCATTTTTTACAATTATATTTTACTTCTGAAGTTTTTTAAAAAAGGGTATTTGATTTTTCATTTTATTTATCAATTAATTTAAATAGCCTTAAGTTTAAAGTTAAATTTTCAAATTATGTGGGATTTTAACTGAATGCTTGAAGTCATAACAAGTTAATAAATCTAGTTATAGGTGCTCGCCAATCTCACTACGTTAGAACTTTCCAAATAGGTATAGTCTGTCCAAGCAAAGAAGACCCTCTGGCATGATGGGAAAATGACTCCAGCTCGGTCAATATTGGTTCAAAAATTATTAATTTGATCTCAATCGTAGGAAACATTCTGATCTACAATTTGAGACCAATTCAATGTTTATTGAACCAATATTGACCGAGTTGGAGTGATTCTCTCATCTTGCCAGAGGGTCTTCTGTGCTTGGACAGACTATACTTTCGTCAACTTTTACAGCGGGTGGGGCTCCTACTACAGACAAGAAGGAATCTCTCTCTCTCACTCTCTCTCTCTCTCTCTTTCTCCTTTCTCTTTTTTTCTCTGTTCTCTTTTCTCTCTCTGTTCGTTTACTCAAGGAAAAAGTGACAACTTTCTTCTTTATCAGCTCTTACTTAAAACCCGTCCGCTCCCAATATACATATATTATTTCAGTGATTTATATACTTGAATTTAGCCTACTAAATACCTGTATCATGTGTATATTTTAGTGGTCTATATAGGCTACCGGCATTCTTTGCCAAAGCATTTAGCATCTAGTGGAGCACTTTTTATTTAATATTTCGGTGTCGTGGAACTTTCTAACCTCTGTTAATGTTTTCCTTGCCAATTTTGAAGCTTCTGTGAGTTGTGGTAGCCAGTTCATTAGTTGATTATCATTTCTGTATTTAATCTTTCACTTGTGGATTGTAATTTTCAAATATATGGATATGGTTGAAAAATTGTTTGGATTGTTCATGAGATGAAATCCAGGAATATTCCTTGAGAAATTAATCTGATTTTGATTGAATTAGAAGATGCGATGTAGCGGTTTTTGAAGTATATTTTTTGACTATATTTTACTAGTAATGAAATAGTAATGGTTTGTCATTGAATGGAATGTACTGTAGATAAATATGTTCAAAACCATATTTTTCGAGTATAGAATAGAGATAATTTAGTTAGTGTTAGCATGATTATAGTAGCTTAGATTCTTTTAAGAGCGTACTGCATGACAATACAGTAATTGTTTTAATGTAACAAATTGATTACAATTTATTGTAATGAAACTAACAGTGGGAAATGGGAAGAATGAAACTTTCTTACCTTAAATAATAATGTAAGACTGCAGTTGTTGAGAAGTATAATCACTGTAATCTGAAAAAATAGAAAAAGTGTTTTTTAATTTTTGTGTATTTTAAACTTTTACACTATACTTGAAATTCCACAGAATTTTTTACAGTAAGATCAACACTACTATAAATAGTAACTTACTAAACAGTAAGATCAATCCACTCTCTACAGTAATACGTACTTCTCTCGAAGGCACTCAATGGTTGAATAAATGATTTAAATCATAACTCAGAGTTTTCTGTTCAATATTAAAGAACAGGGGAAGCTTGAAACATAAAAAAACCATTGCGGAAAAACCTCAATGTCTGAATGAAAACCCAGAAATCTTCAACGTATCAATTTAATGATAAATAACATAAAAAAATTATCATGGAAATAGGGAAAACTTGAAAGCTGAAAAATCAGCTAATTTCTCGATTAAATTCCTAATTAGTGCCAATGGACTAACCAAATTATTATTCTTATCTGTTCAATATCTTCATTTTATATAACAATTGAGTTATTCACTTATGGTAGTATTTAAATCTTGTTTATTGTTATTGTAATACTATTGATTTATTTTGCTGTTTTATTCCTACACTGTAATGCTTTTCAGAGGGATTAATGAGAAAAAGTTAATAGCAAATAAATTGTAAAAATTTTTATAGAACTTCCAAAACCCGAATTAAGTAAGCAGACACAATGAAAAACAACTGAACCTATAAAGATAAACTATTTGACAAGAAATTCCAATTTCTAGCCTTATAATAACTATAATCATTCAATATTCAAGAGAAACAATGTCAAGAAAACAATACTTGAACTGTGCAAATCAAGAATGGAAAACTTAAACTATTGTAGCAAGAATATTAAAAGATTTTTCAGCTATGCTCTTCGAGAAGAAAGAGTTGAAATTATCTCAAAGCAATAAGAATGAGCAGAGTAGTAAATAAACTCTCAAACAATTCTATATTTAAGCTGTATTGTTCTACTATCAAGGTAATGAGGCTCTGTACTAATCATTGTTCGGAAGCATGTTCTAATGAGAGTTCTAGAATTTGGTAGTATGTCACTAATTGTGATTCAAGTGTTTTCCTATTTTCTAATGGAAACTGAGGTACACACCTTTCGTTTATCCAATTACATAATTTATTCTCTGATAAATAATCAATAAGATAATTTGATAAAAACAGTATTTCGTGTTCTCTTCCTGACTTTGATAGCCTAAATATTTTATTATGTTTCGGAAAAATAAAATTGATTGATTTAAAAATGTTCATTTCATGTTCTTTATTCTTTCTTTACAATTGCGACTTGATTTCCAAGTATTTTAAGCAAAGGATGAATGAGTGATGATGATGAAGGTTTAAGTTTTTGTTGTGGAACAGAAACAAGAAATTCATTCAGAATGTTTTATCAAATTGATATATTTCACATTTCCATTAGTGTATAGTAGAATACAACATTGTAGTAACTCTTCAAGTAGTTGTGAAGTTGATATTGTGTTAGTTTATCCATAATAAATGAAAAGACAAGATGTTGTCAAACCACTGATTTATTAGAAATTTCGATTTTCAAACCAAAGATGTTGTCAAACCACTGATTTATTAGAAAATCTCGATTTTCAAACCGAAGATGTTGTCAAACCACTGATTTATTAGAAAATCTCGATTTTCAAACTAAAGATGTTGTCAAACCACTGATTTATTAGAAAATCTCAATTTTCAAACCGAAGATGTTGTCAAACCACTGATTTATTAGAAATTTTCGATGTTGTCAAACGATTTTCAAACCGAAGATGTTGTCAAACCACTGATTTATTAGAAAATCTCGATTTTCAAACCGAAGATGTTGTCAAACCACTGATTTATTAGAAAATCTCGATTTTCAAACCGAAGATGTTGTCAAATCACTGATTTGTCTTTTCATTTAACATTGTAGTAGAATAATAGTGATCAGTTAACCCTTCTTTCCAAGTACCTATAATTTCTCAGCTATTTTTTAATTCGAGTATTATAGATGACGACCATTTTCATTTCCAATTTTTATTTTCAACTACAGTATGAATCGATGTAGATTATTTGGATTGATGATCCAGTTGATGCAATGCATATTACGTGCCAGATTATCCCTATAAGATAGTATTATCCCCCTACTATAGCTAGCTAACACGGAGCAGCCTAGCATGAATCACATCCACTAAATGGATTAATAGCCTGCATATTATTCAATCAGGTTGTATGTGGGTCAGGCAGTAGTTAGTGTAGAGATGATGTTCCATTCTATTTTGAGAACTGAATTCCCATCTACAGTTGTATACACATCCACCATATTACAAAACATGATAGATTATAGCAAAATAAAAAATAGTAGTAATATTATAGTGATACGGTTCAGTTCAAATCTAGAAAAGAATATTCGTCTATTAATCAACAGTTATAATACATAGACATAGCCATACAATAAATAGTTAATAAATAATAGTTATGAGAGGAGCCTCCTTCATCTGAATATGTCAGTATTTGTGGTCAGTATATAATTGGGAGAGGGGGCTTGCATGCCTCAACTATGCCCACAATACTTATATGAAACGTTTACAAACAGGAAAGTCATTCTTCTATCTATCTATTGTCACCCAGTATACAAATTAAATAATATCCTTACAATATTATGTGATATAGTAGTAAGGTCGAGTAGGTATGGTAGTATGGTAAGTAAGGTGCGGGCAAGGTGGTAAAATGACTTCAGCTCGGTTAATATCAGTTCAAAAATCATTTGATCTTCAATTTATTGTAGGAAACATTCTTATCTAAATTCTTAAACCAAATTTATAATTCAAAAATTTACAAATTTATAAAAATTTATAGTTCAAAAATTATCGATTTGATCTTCAATTGTAGGAAACATTCTGATCTGAATTCTTAAACCAAATTTATAATTTTTGAACTAATATTGACCGAGCTGAAGTCGTTCTCCTATTCTATTTTCCAATGTCGCCAGAATGTCTTCTTTGCTTGACCAGACTATAATAATTGTTCTAAAAGGCCCAGCTTCCTCCATCTGAATCTGTCACTGTTCCGGAGGTCTATAATTGTTGAAGCACTGTTGTAACTGTCACTGAGAAGTGAGAAGGGTTAGCTTATCGAAGTACAGTCTCAGCGAAAATCATGTTGCTTTTGATAGTAGTTTAATAGACACATGTCCAACCCTTTGAAATTTGAACTTTAACTTTTGTTATTTCATTTATCCAACGATGGCATTTATACAACCGTAGAGTAGGACTGATATAAGCAATACTTTCTCTATGCTACAACTGTGTGATTTGAAGAAGCAAGAAGGTTAGCCCGGTAGAAAAGTACATGTAGTAGTTGTAGTACGTACATTTAGTACCTTTGTAGTACAAGATAGTAATACCCAGAAGTACCCAAGTACCTGGTTACTTGTAGTACCCAGAAGAATATAGTATACTGTGTACCGTACGATTTTGACGTTCAAGCCCAGCAGAATAGTAGCCTACTAAGTATCCAGTAAAACAGAACCTACTACGATATTTACTTTTAAGTTTAGCACAGTAAAATTACCTACATATGATTTTGTCTTGTTTTTTCTCTCATGGTGTAGCTGGTTATCCTAAGATAACCAGATGTCCAATTAAATTCAAGTTTAAGACTTCGGCACTCGGCAACCTTCGGGATCACCTTCAAAAACTGTAAATGAGGCGGAATTTCACACGTTTAAGTCAATTTTAATCCTTGAAAGCCTAAGTTTTCTTGGAAAAAATAATATATAATTTTTAAAGTTAAATGAATTACTGTATTCAGAATTTGAGACTAACATGATGGCTGTTGGACCAGCAACTACAAAATACAAGATTTAGACAATTTCAAATGAAAAATTTAATGAACTAATAATTTTGTTAAAATTATTATGTGGTGACTTTATGCTCGGGTATGTTACTGTATTATTTTCTCTCTAGTTCACATCCACTATTGGTTCGCTGACCTGTGATTCGCAAAGGATATGGAAAGTATACACGCATCTACACATCTCCGAAATAATTATTATCTTACTGAGCCACGAAGATTTTCGCAATATCCAATTCCAACCCAGAGGCAACCTAACCTGACCGGTAACCAAAGTTGTTTCAAAAACCGGTTTCGACACAATTTCAAAACAAACTCGAAACCTAAACGAAAAGTTTATGAATATCATTATTTCGAACTGTACAAATGCAGGCAGTTAATGCTCGTTTCAAACGGAGCATTACAATTGAAATTGATGTACGATTAGGCCTAATTACAGGGTAGAGAAGTAGTTCACGACATGTAAATATGCATGGTCTTTATACTCTAATTGGACGTACAACGTTTCACAATGAGACTTTTTGGAGAGTATTAATTTCGTGAAGAGTTTTGGAGAGAGTGCTCTCCCAAGAAACTCAGATTGTTCAGATAGACCTTCTTTCTCTATTTTCTTCTTATCTCTTTATCATTTAATCTAGTTATTTCGTTCTCTCTCTTTCTCATTATATCTTTTCACTCAAGACCAAGTGTTAATGGAAAGTATAGGCTATCCAAGTATATGTCCAAACTTTACCTATCAACTTAGATAACTTACTCTTCTAATCACTTCGAATTAATATTCTCTCTTTTATTATCGAAATGCAATAGATAAAATGTTTTGTTAGCTTTCCTGCGCTCAGGCTTATGCCTCTGAAGGTTTTCTCCTGTACCTTGTATGTAGATATAAGATATTGCATAAAATGTATGAATTATTTCGTGGATGGGAAATAAATTTGATTTGATATTTGTATAAATTTTGTATTCACCGGGTTTTCAAATTTCCTACTAGAAGTTTCTTTTTTGTAAAATTTATTGAACAATTTGTTCTACTTATTCAGATTGTAATGTAGAATCTAAGTTTAATTCTGTAATCTATTGGTAATCTAATAATCTAATCACCTGTGTAAAGTATTTTTTTCCTTCTCTAGATTTTTTCCTTCTTTTTTCTTTCTCTATTTTACCCTAATTTATTCAACATTTAATCTCTTCTAATTTTCTCTCTCAACTGCTAGTAGATTTTTGTTCCTTTTATGATAGTGAATCTCTAGAATTATACTTTTTCCCCGATAAAATCAGAGTACCCTTTAAAAAAAGTACCCTTTATTCGTTTTTAAAGTTTCAAATACAGTAGCCCTGAAGAAAAGAAGTATTTTTCCCCGATTTACGATGTAGTACTCAGTATAGTCTGTCCAAGCAAAGAAGACCCTCTGGCAAGATGGAAGAATGACTCAAGCTCGGTCAGTATTGGTTCAAAATTTATCAATTTGATCTCAAATTGTAGGACACAATTTGATCTCCTATTGAGACCACATTTATAATTCCTAAAAAATATTGACCAAGCTGGAGTCATTTTCCCATCTTGCCAGAGGGTCTTCTCTGCTTGGACAGACTTTGGCACACTACTCTTTTTCTATTGCCTTCTAATCTCTCTATCATTGAATCTCTTTTCTTCACTCTTATTAGTGTGAAGATTTTTTGATAGTAGATCTAGACTAGACAAGTACTAGACTTTTTCTAGATTCACGATATAGAATAAATCGCAGACTACTCTAATAACTATTATAGCTATACTTCGTGAAAGCTAAGAAGACTTGGAAGACACTTAGTTACAACGCAAAGTGTATTGTCAGGGCGTGTCTTCTCAGCTAGCGCGCACTATTCCACCACTGCTTGAGAAGCAGAACACTTTTTTACGGTCAATAACCACGTATCAAAACAAGATCTGAAAAGGGCGGAAACGCTTCTATATGGAACACATACAGTTTGGGATATTTCCTCATGAAGAAAGATGATATGCTAAAGGGGGCAATCAAAAATACACAGGAAATGAAGTGGGGTGAGTGGGAGGATTCGTGAGACAAAGAGGTTGGAGGCTCTAGACTTGAATAATTTTCTAGGGTCCTCTTGAAAAGATACGCGTATCATTCCTGATACGCAATAGTGATACGCAGAACTAGTTGTTGCGTATCAACCGGTTGCGTATCTGGTCACGATGATGGATTCGGGATTCCGAAAATGGGTTGATTGCTGGGTTTTAAAAATAATCATAATCATTCAATATAATATTTATTCAAATAGTCAATTTATTAATTAATTATATATCATACATAGGTTGTCAATGTGTGGATTTTAGATGAGTTTTTTGGGTGAAGAACTTTTTATGAGGCGTATTTTTGATACGCTGTAGTGATACAGAGTCTAAAATTGATACAGAAAGGAAGCTCGTTGATACAAGACATTTGTAATGCTCATGGCTCGCCACCATATTAGAAATAGCTTAAGCTGATTCTGTTTCTCAATGATTAAGAATCAAACTGACAAGTTGAAATGAAATGTTGGAATAGATTAAGCTGGGGTTATTGAATATTTATTAGGCATTCGAACAAAGTTTTTTTTTATATTTTTTGAAGTGCCTGGTCACCCCAAAAACACCCCCCCCCCAAAATAATAAATTCTACTAACATCTCTGATTTGATTTGCTACTCACATTTATTGATGTTTTCAAATCTATTTGTTATTGTTATCTAGGTTATCAGAGAGAAACTCCATAACTGCAAAATTGGAAACATGAAAAATGGGTGGGCAGACTAGAGTTTGTCGTAGTTCAGATCAGAACTTCTAGTAGCATGAGCATGCGATAGTATTTTCGGCGGCAGATATCATAATTATATCTTGTTTATCTGAACTACATCATTATTTTGATTTGTATATTGTGTAGATAAATTAATTTACATCCATTGTAATTGTACTACTATTCTGCTAAATTCAAGAGTCTCGATACATAGCTTGATTAATTCTCTTCGAATATAAGTTGTAATTTATTTATATTATTTTGTATACATCTTTTTTGTTTTAATTAGATGTGAATGACCGAAGTTTGACAATATGCTACTCCTACTGGCGAACAAGTGATTTTCACTTATGCCAGTGGTTTCATTTCCACCTCTTGTACCTTTATTTTGTTGATAGAATGTAAGTAAACTAGATTAAGGTAATTTAAATTTATTCATCATAATGAATTGATAAATTGAAAAACCACGATTAATGTATGAAGCAATCCAAGAAATGCATTCAACTCTAAGCCTATGGTTGGCTGACAACCACCTTACATGCTGTCTACAAATCACAAGCCAGTTTCCGATAAAAAAAAACCTCCATATAATAATCCTATAATACTAATATTTTCACCGAATTGTTGTATTTTTTCAAACTTTTTCCTGGCAAGAGGTCGGTATTGGATAATGAGTAGTTTGAGTTCTATTTCATTATATACATCGTATGAAAAATAGAATTAATGAGCATAAGATGGGAGTTCGAAATCATATTTTCATCTCATTTTATACAGCCTAAAACTATTGAAATTACACGATAGGAGTAAACTGAGTATAAATTCTATAAATAAATTCTTCAAATACTAACATGATAGAATCTTATCAGCCTGAATACATGAATAAATATCATATTAGCACAAGATCGTCATTAGTGAATCAGTGTAATTTTTTGTGTATGGTAAAGATACACTATTCATAATTTTCTTGCTAGCAGCCATTTTCTAAGACAGAAGCACTATCAACCAATAAGAGAAGAGCAGGCGGGGCATGAAGGCGTGTCCAAGTCAAATTCGAAACATCACCCATCAACTGCTTCCATCTACTGGTTGAGTTTGGAAACTTTTCTAACCGATGTTTTTGGCCATTTTGATCGTAGGCGGAGCTTAAAGGCGTGTCCAATGGCAGTCGAAGCAAGTCACCCTATTGCTTCTGCCATCTGCTGGCTGAATTAGGAACTATTTCAAATGTTATTCAAGAAAGTTGGGTAGTAGAGCAGTGAAAATGGCTGAAATCTTTAATTTGCTTATTATTGATTTTCCGATATTTTGCTAAATCATCTTCATTTCCAGTGAAATGAAATATTTATGACGATTCCCAATATTTTTCTGTGAGTCCCTCCTTGTTTGCTTTCAAGCAAACTAGTAGCCTAAAATAAATCAACCAATAATTGAAATTTTGATATTTTAATGGTAAAGTACGGTAGGCCTACGATGTGACAATGAGTTTTGCTCAATGTAGATAGCCTTTAGTTATTTAGTATTGATTCCTGTAGGCTTCTGCTTATCACGTATCCAATACATGAAAATACGAAACAATCCGTTGGGCTACAATAAGCAAGCCCCTATAATCCTTTTTGCCCACCACATGCAACATTGGGATTGGGATTGCTTATGAGAAAAATGTGAACATGCAAGGCAGCTTTAATCATGTTTCGTTTTGAATAATATTATAATATGTTGGATTGCATTCGTCTGGTAATGAGGGGGGGCGCCCGCCAAAATCTCGCACAGGGCGCCAAAAAACCACTCAAGGGCCCTGTTCTGGCTCCCACACTACTTTTCTAATTAATCGGGATAAGATTCTCTCGAATAACCTTCATTGTTAAACACATTACTTACATTTGCCGCTCATCACGGTTTCAATTACATTCAATTTACATTTTCTAACCGTGTCACCTAATTTATGCGGTGGAAACTCCGCAGTTGCATTCGAACGGGAGATTCTTGCAGTGCGGTAATTTAGAACGCATTGCTCAGCGGCTATTAAACGCGATAGTGACGCCACGGCGTAATCGCCGTTTTGTGCCGTCGTCATGGCAACCATCCGCTACGGACGGACAATTTGCAGAAATTATGATGGAAATACAACGCGGTTATGACTGTGAGAAGAGGAATGATGAGAAGAATATGTGGTTGGAGGAGGAGAAGAGTGACAGAAAAGTGGGAAAGGAAGAGGAAGAAAGGGAGGAGGGAGGTAGAGCGAGAATAAAAAGGAAAAGAATAAGAAGGAGGTGAAGAAGAAAAAGGAGAATAAGTAAAGAAGTGAGTTCATTTATTCATTCATACATTAATTTCATAAATACAATCATAATTGGGGAAGAGAGAATAGGATATGTCCTTACTTATATGTTTAAATTTTGGTTGAAAATACATTAGGGATAAGATGAGTAGAAGGGATCAAATAATAGAGCAATAAAGATAGGTTGAGAGCCCAAAAAATGTGGGGAGGATCATTATTATATATATATATATATATATATATATATATATATATATATATATACGAGTATACATTATACATATTGAACTGCCTGATGAGTGTGAAACATACGAGGAAATGTTTATAGAATAGAGAGGGGAGACCCACAAATTGATACAAGCCAAAATTGTAAGTCTCAAGTAATGAATGATTTTTAATTAAACCCGTAATACATAATCCTACATGAACTCTTTCCAAAACATACACTCCCAATACAATGATGAATTATAAAAATAAATATTGAGGTATTTTTTTCAATGGACTCTATACATCCCATTCAATAAGTTATAGAGATTGGTAAGTAGTGAATTCGATATTAATGAAGTAAAAACAAATAGGCTATCGGATTCAATATTTTAACTACAAGTTATTCCATATTTTTCCAACATGTGTAATCTTAGAATTATCCTTCCAAAGAGTATTTTTCTCAAAAAAGTAGAGTTTTCAATTCTAGTATTTTGATACTTAATTATGTTTAATACTTGAAGAAAATCACTCTAATCATTCATTATGTTGTATCCATATTATAATTTATAATAATGCCTTAGCATATTCTTATTGCAAAAATCCTTGTTATTAAGGTTGTTAAGCAGACTCAAGAGAAAGGTAATTCGTAAATTATTCTGCACAGCCATCTTGATCATCAAGAAGTGAATCAAGACAATGAGAAGTGAAAGAACCACCAACAAGAGAAAGTCTCTCTTACCACTTTAATAAGTAGAAGTAACAATAATAATAAAGTACTACATGCAAGCTCACAAGGTGTTCTCACAATCACTTTATTTGTTGCTTCTCATTTTTTTCTTTCTCATTCAGACATTCTACCTCTCACTCACTCTCTCTCAAAACTCTATTCTCACTCTCTCTTTATCACCAACTCACACACACTCTCTTTCTCTTTCTCACTCACGTTGCTACTCTCTCTTCCCGAGAGGAAAGCTGAGAAAAAACCCTAATGCAACTAGAAATTCAATTACTGTTGCTTCACATAAGTATTCTCAGGTACTCCTACAATATTGAATGTGGTTTTACAATGATTATGAGCACAGAAACCTAGATTTCAAACAGAAACCTTCACAATAATAGTATCAGCTCAAATTCTATTGTGGAGATAAAACTCAACTTTTACCCAATAAATAAAAGAAAAGGATACAATGAGAGTCTGGAAATACAAGCAAGAAATGATAAATTCTAAAAAATATCTGCTGGATAAAAAATTTCATTGTAAGACTCTGGTGAAGTGCCCGTATCTTTTACTGTGCAGCACTTCACCTGTTTCGTGGGCACGAGCCGCCAGTGTGTAAGAACAGAACTTTTCAATTTCAAATACGGCACTAATATATTATGAATACTAGAATATTTTAAAAGTGGAATGCTACTAGAGTGTCTGATTGGTTTTTCATCTTTATCTAATTCTCTATTTAAATTGAGATTTTTCATTCGTTTTGAGTAATCTATCTTGTAATCATTATTTATTTAGTACAGTTTTAATTAAAAAATGATCGACCATGTTATCGGCCGAAAGCCCACAAAGCACATGGCTTAGTCTTCTGAATTCTTGAATTGTCACAGTTCTTGAATTCTCAATAATTGAAATACAGAACAAATAATAATACAATTGTAAAATAACAAGTAAATAAATTGAAAATTATTACAATCTGTCTCCTAATATCAGAAATTTGTGAAAAAATGAGGTTCCCCAAGTCAAGACTAAAAAAATGAGGACAATTAAATCCTAGAGCTTTACTCTTTCATTCAGAAAGAATAGATTAAGAACGTAGATCTTAACAAAACTGTTTTCCTGTTGTCTTAAATACACTTCTAGTTGACTTGTAAATAAATTTTCAAGAGTACATCATAAATCTGCATACAGCATCCAACTAATGTTTGTTTCAGTTCCAACTACAATTTGCTATTTCAGAAGAAGTTTATCAGAAGCACGTTTCAGCAATAAAACCACTTCAAATATTTACCCACGTCATGCCTTATCGATGACCAACAGAAAGTTTTTAAAGATGATTCAAAAATATATATATTTAAAGAGAGAACCAGCTTCATCAGTTTTCCCGGAACATGTTTCATATCTTATATGATTGATTAGATTATCTTGCAGCTCTCAATGATTGATAGTCGCTTTAATTTATCTTCTTCTCATTACATAATCTTCTGATAATGGATTCTGGGAACCGATCTGTTGGGAATTTCCTGAGAAGAAGATAGTGCACGTATTTCCCTGAATAAATTCAGAAAAATTGAAATAACCATCAATATAAGCTGGTTTTCAAAGAATAGACAATGATTTTCAAGGGTATGCTTGATGTTTACTTAGTTAATACAGTACTTGTTAAAGTGTGTCCAAGCAAAGAAAACATTCTGGGAAGATGGGAGAATGACTCCAGCTCGATCAATATTGGTTTAAAAATTATTAATTTGGTCTCAAATTGTAGATCAAAATGTTTTCTACATTTTGAGACCAAATTTAGAATTTTAGAACAAATTTTGATCGAGCTGGAGTCATTTTACCATCTTGGCAGAATGTCTTCTTTGCTCGGACAAACTATAATAACAAACACTTGCGAATATTTTTGTACACTTTTAGTCTTTATTTCTCCAATCCTTTTTCCCCTCACTATTTTCCACTGATGTTTTGAGTGTTTTGAAATTCAACCTCAATATTTTTTGTTGTTAGAATTGTAGTTAAGGTCGAGTTGAATGTAGTTAAAGTGTGGAGTTCGAGTATAAATCGCTGAAATATTTAAAGTTTAATGAAACTTGAATATCATGAATCAATAATCATTTATAATTAATTAATTATAATACTTATAATTAATTGACTTTAAAAGAACTACAGGGTGGCGCAGAGAAACGGGAAATTGAGCTGCCCTGCTCTAAATTTGCTGCTCAAGCTGCCCGGCTCTAGCTGCGCTACTCCAGCCATCGCAACTCTATTCACAAAACTATATTATGAATGTTTACCATGTTGAAAGGGCTACAAATGTGTAATTAATTAATTAATTAATAGTGAAATTTTCAAGTGATTTCCACTATTTATTGATTAATTACACATTTGTAGCCCTTATAACATAGTGAACATTTATAATATAGTTCTGTGAATAGAGTTGTGATGGGTAGAGCAGCGCAGCTAGAGGCGGGCAGCTCGAGCAGCGAATTTAGAGCCGGGCAGCTCGAGCAGCTTAGGAATGATACCTTTTAGTCTTCAAAATCGATTCAATGAATGTGTTGGGCGCAATGGACAACATTTAACAGAGGTGATTTAAAAAAAAATAATTTTATAAAAATTCCACTCTTGACTAATACATTTTCAGCATTACAAATGTTTTGTAAAATATTCGTTGGTCTATTATGGTTATTTCAAAATTTCCCGTTTCTCTGCGCCACTCTGTATCTCCCCACTTTTAGTTATATTGATACCAATAACTGTATTTATGAGGCAGTTAGTTGGTGAAAAATTATTCAAAACAATTCTACTTCCGCAATAATGTGGAAGTGACTGTACATTCAACAATCCAACAAACTTGAGTAAACTCGTTCCTTATTGGTGGAATCAGCTGTTTATTCGCAGTACTGTCATTCAATTCAACAGAGAAAAATAAAACAAGTTGACCTAGCTGGCCGGGCAAGCTGAGAAGACACGCAGATACAATGCAAAGTATAAGTAACGACGTATCTTCTCAGCTAGCGCTAACTACAGCAGGTCTTCAAAGACCTTGATATTCACCTGGTAGGCTCATTATTATTTCTTTATTTATTCGCTATTTTGTTTCCTATTCTTCGTTCCGCTTTGATAATGTGATTCTCCACACTTTCCATTGTCCGTTGAAGTTCTACATTCATTCTTTATCAATGAATTTGTCACGCCTTTTCAAATTCTTGATTGTCAATCACCAAACCTTGTGATTGGACTTGAAAATCTGAATACGATGGACATTTTTTAAAGCTTATCAATGTTGGTGATGGGAAAAATGTATCAATATAAGTGTGTTAATGTGGCATACTATATTGTAGAAATGTGAGAATTAAACTTTAAACTAAGGGATAATTAAATTAATTGATATATAAAAAGAAAAATCAAATACCCTTTTTTAAAGAAAACTTTAGAAGTATTATTTTTACAGAAATGTTAAAATACTTCTAAAGTTTTCTTTAAAAAAAGTATTTGATTTTTCATTTTATATATCAATTAATGTAGAAATGTGTTTCATAAATTTTAGAAGTCTTGTAAAACATGGAAAAAGGCTATTACACCATACTGTAGAAGTGTGTTTCATAAATTTTAGGAGTTCTGTGAAATCCTGATCTTACACACAATAATTTTCAGTTTTTTTAATAATTCTCCGTACTTTTGATTAATATAATTCTAGTGTGTATTTTTCTATTCTCAATAAAACTGTGGTCTATATTTTATTTTACAGGCCCTAGAGTTGTTCATGAAAATGTTGAAATACTTTATCTACTTAATCACAATAGAAGGTATTGTATCTAAATATAATAATATAAATAAAATAAAACTTCAAACTCAGGGCTATTTGAAATAATTGATAGATTAAATGAAAAATCGAATACCTTTTTTTAAAAAAAAAACTCTAGAATTATTATTTATTATCAATACCCTTTTTAAAAAAATTTAGAATTATTGTGAAATAATAATTCTAGAGTTTTTTTTTTAAAAGGGTATTCGATTTTTCATTTAATTTATCAATTAATATTGATAACTTTAATTACAAAAACGGTTAAAACATTCCCTCAACACAACAATAAACATTTTATCATAGATTACATTAATCATATACATAATACATTCGCATTTCTATGTACTGAACAATCATAAAATAATAGAGTGTTCATTACCATAGTATTCATCTTAAAATACGTGACTCCCGAATTTTTATGAAGCGGGCTACTGAAAAATTCAGAACTTTTTCAACAGTTTTCTCGAATTTTTTGTATGAAATTCCATTATGTTTCAATTGAAAAAATTGGCCCAAGTTCATTGTCACTGCTGATAAGTGGAATTTAATTGAATGATCTGCACGCTTATTAATGATTTTATTATATCAAAAACTGCTACTACATAACCGCTGTCGACAAAGTTTAACAAACACTCAAACATGAGAGCTTCAAGTGTTTTCCACTTCAATTATGAAATTGATTGAGTATATTTATTCAATTGAATTTAATCAGTCATACTTATTGCCTATCATGTGCAATTTTATCAAGTATATACTCTGTCCATTCTGGCAAGATGGGAAAATTGCTCCAGCTCGCTCAATATTCTGTCAAAATTATAAATTTGGTCTTCAATTGTAGGAAATATTATTTTCTACAACTTGGGACCAAATTTGTAATTTTTGAACCAATATAGACCGAGCTGGAGTCATTTTTCCATCTTGCCAGAATGCCTTCTTTGCTTGGACAGACTATAAAATTTACATAAAAAATTGTTGGATGAGTTCTAAACTATTCATGAAAATTCTGGAGTCATGTATTTCAAGAAAACTTTGGATATACACACTTTTCTCAAATAGTCTATTGAATTCTTAATCCCTCAGTGTAAAAACGTATCTTTTCTTGATCTAGATCCATCTCCTCATTTTCCGGTTGAGTTCTATATACTACTGTATATAGTATCAACTTCATACAACTCTATATATTTCTATACAACATTACTGTATATATACTCTACATCTGTAATTCACAATCCTAAGATACGTTATGCCACGTTTACACCGGAATGTTAATAACGTTTGTGAATAACGTATTATTATATAGACTTATATATTATATAATTTATTATACAAAAGTTATCAACAAATGTTATAAAAATTCCGGTGCATTATAATCATACGCATGAAATTATAATTACCGAATCCGTTAAAACATTATTGTTAATTTCTGTTGTAATTTAAAAAACGATGTTAGCAGAGTTTGATGATAAATAATTAGCTACCATAAAATTGTCATCAAAACTTATGCAACAATTCCGGTAGTACAATAGTAGTTTATTGCATCAGTAGAATGTCATAACAAGAAAATTTGGTAGCAAGCTGAATAGACAAAAGTTTCATTGATAATATTATTACATCACAATAATCGAGGTATGACAAACCTGGTTCGTTATATCAATAATTAAAATCTATGATTCACAGCACGCGTTGTAAGATAGGAACCAAGAATAGTATCAACCATTGTTTACTGTATGACTTCAAATTTGGGTAGCATATATCAAAATGATATGCATTGCACGGAATTTGACCTTGAGAGTAATATTCTACCTGAATTATATTAGTAAAATATTTTTGGCTTCTATCATAGAGTCATCTAATATACTCTTTGTTTATATCCAGAGAGAATAGAACTGAATGTTAAAAATTACAGGGTTCGCCAATGAAGTGGGACGATTTGAGTAAGCAACAGGTTGTTTAAGAAATTGTATTTTTGTTATTTTTTTATCATAAATAGGAAGTAGAAATGTTGCCATTAAGTGTACAATAAGTCAAAAATCATTTTTTTGAATATAACATCTTCCAAATGTCCTCCATTGGAATCTATGCACTTTTGCAGCCGGGCCTGGAAGTTTCCCCATGACGCAAATTGAGTGGTATTCCTCCAATATCATCTCGAATCCGTTGTTTTAGAGCTGGGATATTTCTGGGTTGATCGCTTTGAAAAACTCTCGTTTTTAGTACCTCCATAGAAAAAAGTCCAGGTTGATAAATCTGGAGAGCGAGGGGGCCAAGGGATATCC